>VWZF01003288.1:155246-178402 GCA_013396755.1 Sclerurus mexicanus
GCCAACACAGAAATATTTGCATGTTTTTATTAAATACATTGACATATGGTAGTTTACATATCCTGCAAATAATAACTAAATTTTATTTTAATAAGTGATCCTGGAATCTCTTTATTAAAAATCTTCTCATAACTGAAGTTAATAAAGTTTTAACATTTCTGAAAACTGCAAAAACTGCATTTTTTCCCAGTGTAATTTTTAAGCATTTCTTATATCTGTGATAACAGCAAATGAACACAAAATCATCTAAAGTAATATATTCAGATAAACATTTTGCTTCACATTTTCTTTAAGTTATTATTTATTTATTTCAAGCTGAGGCATTGTAGCAAGAAAAACATCTTGATTTTTAAAAGACTACTTTCTGCAGAAGATTATAAATAGCGATTATATATCTTTTTTTTTTGCTAGACATTAATTAACTCATCTTTTATTTTGCTGAAAGATATCTCTCCACTATTGTTCCTTGCTTGTTCATGACTTGAAAGTTTGATCTTTAGTTTCATTGTTGTGTTTTAAAATGTCATGGAACATGAATAATAACTAGGAGGAGGATATTGATCACACACAAAAAAAAAAAAAGAAGAAAAAAAAAACAGATTACATACAGTCCTGTGTCTACAGCAAGAAGATTTTTTTTTTGGTAGGATTTTGGTTAGACTGAAATGAATGACAAAAATTACAGCTACTTCAGGTGGGTCAAGTCTTTGACTACAGTGGCATCAAATCTTTACGGTGTTTTTCAAGTTATGCAAGAGAAATTACCTTTAAAATAATTCATACTTAATGAAAGACTGCTAACAATTATTTAAGAAATAAATTTTTTTATAAGAAATTACAGATGTTATCTACAGTATTGTTAGAGAAAATTAATGCTCCTACTAGCCATTTTCTGGTCAAGAAATCATTATGACTGTGACAGGTCTATCATCAGTAAATGATTATCCATTTATTGTCTCATATGCATGAAATTACTTTGTTTCACTGTTAGTCTATTCCTCCTTTGTACCAATCCGCCATTGTGTATACATTTTATAATACTGTTCTTGAAGCTGTGGCATAAGAAGACAATAACTTCAAGGTCTTGTATATTAGGCTTTTCACATATGTACTGGTTATTCATTTTAATACTGTATGTAGTTTGGAAATATGTTACTCCTAACTTTGTTGCAGATCATTTGTGATACCTTGATTTTTTTCAAGTGTAGTTATAATGAACTCAAACTAAGTTTGTATGGCAATCTGCTGCTCACACCCTTGTGAACTTACCATTACTTCTTTAGTGTAACACATGCTCTGAATGACATCTTTAACAGCAGACCATACAGGAGTAGAACACCCAGCTTTAAGTGTCATTTGATGTATGGGAATATCTAACAGTTAAGAGTCCACCACAATGAAGAAAAATTAGAAGGATTTAATACTTTCTTAAAATAGGAAATTTAGTATGGCCATAGAATGCCCAATAAAATGTACTTCCCATTGCTGGGATGTGGTTAAAGCTGAGAATTCTCGAAGGGTGCTCAATCCCACAGCAAAACTCAGATCACCAAGTGTCTTTCAGATTCAGTACTGAGTGTTCATGTTAATTAATTCATTATTTTGCAAACTAATCCTTGATTCTATCACCTTTGCTGTCAACATTTGAGCTGTTGGAAATTATATCTGAGCTAATAGATTTCTTCTTTCCTGAAACTGGTTGTATTCAACTTGACAGTTTGATCAGACATCCAGTGATTTCTTGGGTAGAAATACCATGCCACTGGGCTGCATAAGCCCCAGTGGGCACATTAGATATAACTTGGCAGTTTTAAATGATTGTATGTATGTTTATGAGTGTTTATGAGAGCTAGCCTGTAGCCCGTTCCTAGGTCTGGTTAGTCGCTCCAGTCAAACATTTTTCTCACTGCTTCTAAATGTGTTGAAAGCTATACTCAACTTTCAGTGATGCAAAAAGTTAGAATAAACATCACTAAATCAGTATTGGGCAGGATAAATGTTTGAGTCAAGGACATTAAAGTTTAATGTAAAGAAGATTCTAAGTTTTTGAGCTGAGAAAAGAGGTGGTAGAAAAAAAAATAAAATTAATCTGTAGTTACAATAGAGAACCAAGTACTTCATTTTTTGATAATAGAAAAGCTCTTGAGCCAGACAGGCACCAAAATAACTTGTTAGGTAAACATAAACCTTCAGAAGCAGGTTATTTAAAACTGCATCTGCAGTTCTTAGTTTAGAAAAACTTCTAAGTTTCTCACTATTTATATGCCTTTCTTCTAAAGAAGTTGGTGTGTGCAATGATAGAACACCCTGGACTGGGGTTTACACTGGAGAGGCAGCTCAACCACAGGGACTGACAGTGTCCAGATCTAGCAGACCCACTGAAGAATGTGTGATCAGCTGTAAATTGTGGGTTTGAACCTGAACTTTTAACTGCAGATATCATTTTACATCCATTTTCATTACAAAACCTACTCAATCTTCATACCTGCGTTTTCTGGGTCTGCTTCTTATCTTTCCTATTGTCTCACTTTTGGTTCTGAACATGATCTTATTTTGACTAGTTTTTGAGCAACAGTACTTCACTAGCTTCAGGTAAACTGAATTTGATTGACAGTGTTACATTAGAGTTAAACCAATGATTTTGACATGATCATTGTCAGTGTTAGACTCATTTTTAAAAAAAACAGGGGTTTTCCGCTCTGTTGGTTATCACTATGGCAACAACATCCAATGACTTGCTGCGACAGCATGGGCAGGGTAGGGGTTGTGATGAAGGTGAAGCCATCTCTTCGCAACAAATAAAATCTGAAGTAGAATCACATTACTATTTTCTATTTATAAATCTACCTTTTCCATACTATCTTTCCACCAGATTGTTAAAAATCCCTGGTGGCTACTTCTATCCTTGTGATGAATTAATAGTTTTTGCTTTTGCACTTTTAAAATTGGAGAGTGCTGATGCAGAATTCTCGGGCTAATAAATTCAGGATTTAGCATTTGTGTTGGTTCTTTAAGGCAGTATTTTACTTCTTGTAATTACAGGAAAGCCCTGAGGGGACCTTGGGTGATATATACAATATAAATATGAATATTGATTCAGTCGTTCAATCGGCCAGACATTTTTTTTATATAGAACATCTACCTTTCAGTGTTCATCTTTGGTCACTGTACATAAATAATGCAAAAAGAATTAGAACCATAAATGAAGCCTCTGCATACAAAGAATAGTTCTGATAGAAGATATAGTACATAATAAATATGCACAAGGGAAACTTATTAATAAGTAGTATTCTAGCTTCTGTAGCAATGCTCTCAATCATGCCATGAACCAGATGCCAACCACATTCCCCAGAGGCCAGCTATTAATTCCTTGGCTAAGCAGCAATATAAGCAACATTACTTTAAACATGGGCTGTTTCTCCCGTACTCTTTAACTATCCCACAGTGCTGAAAATGTAATGAAAAGAGATCTGGAGCTCAGCCAGACATCCATTTGCAATCCAGCCAAGTGGATGCAACTGCTCAGAGATGGGTTTTTTCTCTTCATGTTTTTTATCAAATTAAGGTTAAATACACCCAGTTTCTTAAAATTCGTTCTTTTACTGCTGTAAGTATATGGACCTCAAAGCAGCCTTCTTACTTGTAGATCCATAAATTGGATAGGATACATGCTGCCTGGTGTAGCAACAGATTAAAATGCATTCTTAACTCAATGTGTAATTCCACTCTCATTGAATCAAGTATTAAGTCTCATTGTACTTTTGAAAGTGTTAGCTAAGTTTGGAGGGAAATACATGTATACGTGCTTTGCTAGATAAGATATAAATGTTTTACTTTTCCACTATTTCCTTTACAAAAAATTGACATTAAAAAAATAAAAAAATGTCAGTGGTATATCTGAAATCTGACTAATACCAGATTTCCACCAGAATACCACAGTAAGTGTTGTTCAGTAAGAAGAGAAATGTATTGGCTTTTCAACTCTCAAAATAGCATTCATATTTATCAACAAACTGTGCTGGGTTGACCCTAGCTGGTAGGTAAGACCCCACCTCATCGCTCACCCACCTCCCACACCACGAGAGAATTGAAAGAGCATAAATGACCACAAATACACCAATGATCAGGCAGTTCCCTAGTAATACCCACCTACCCAAAACCCATTTACCCTCCAGTTTCAATGATGTTCATGGTGTATTATGGTATGAAATATCCCTATGGCCACTTGTGGTCAATTTTTCCCACTATGTTCCTTCCCAGTCACATGAAAGGATTCTCCAAGTAAATCAGTAGCAAAAGGAAGTCTATGGAAAATGTGGGCCCTCTGCTGCATGAGGTGGATGCCCTAGTGATGAAGGATACAGAGAAGGTAGAATTATTGAATACCTTCTTTGCTGTTGTCTTTTTTGATAAGATCTGCCCTCAGGAAACTCACGTCCTGGAGGCAACAGAGGATGTCTGGAGAAAGAAAAACATTCTCTTGGTCAAGGAGGATTGGGTTAGTGATCGTTTAGACAAACTTGACACCCACAAACTGCAACACCCTGTCAGGCCACATCTGGAGTGCCTGGACAAGCAGCTTCTGGAGTGAGTCCAGCAGAGGGTGGTTAGGGGACTGAAGCATGCCACTTATGAAGAAAGGCTGAGGGAGCTGGTCTTGTTTAGCCTGGAGAAGATGAAGAGACAATCTTATCAATGCATACAAATAAGGACAGGTGCCAAGTGGAAGGGTCTAGACTCTTCTCCTTGATGTCTGGTGACAGAACAAGCAGCAAAGGCAGAAATTAGAACACAGGAAGTTCCAGCCAGACATGAGGAAAAACTTCTTTACTGTGCAGGTGACTGAGCACTGGAAGAGACTGCCCAGAGAGGGTGTGGAGTCTCCTTCTTTGGAGATATTCAAAACCTGCCTGGGCACAATCCTATACAGTGTACTCTAAGTGAAGTGTTTTATCAGTTTAGTTGGACTAGGTTATCTCCAGATGTCCCTTCCAACCACAGACAGTCTGTGATTTTGGAAGCTGACTGCAACTTTGGGAGACAAGTTGGCCCAACTGGCCCAGTTTCCAGTAGCATTTTATATTCTTTTGTAGGCCGATGTGTACCAAAGTCAAAGGCAATCATCACAGCTGCCCTGTGTCTTGAATACATTCATTACGCACCCAGACAGTTACCTCTGCAGTTCACGCCCAGTGTTCTTATTTTAGGGCAAATCACATTGCCCATCAGTGACAATTGCAAGGGAGAGGTGGGGTGTGTTGTGTGTTCCTGTGTCAGAGAAGGCATGAGAAGGCACAACTATCTTTCATCACCATCACACAATATCAGATTCTTTTAGAGGTATGATTTAATGCCTGACCATTTAGTTGTTTGTTACTCTGTTTGATAAACCTTTATGGGATTCTTAAATAACAGTTGAATGAATAATGGAGTTCACCTACAAAAGAGTAATTCACTAAATTAACTCAAAATGGCATTTACCAGACTGAAAAGCACATTATTGTGTTCCCTTTCCCGGCATACTGAAATAACAAGTACTCTTTGGACAGGTCAATAACATTTAACTTGATTGAGTTAATTTGTTTTGATTGCTGCTCTCACACTTAACAACTAAGCCTATCCAACTGAGTCATAACAGGCAGGCTTTTAAACTAACAGTTTAAGGCTCAGAATGTAAATATATTTATATTTTCCATTCAAACATACATATATTGACAAGTACATAACTACTCAGATGCAAGGATATTCCAAGAAACATGTCACAGAGTTTCAGTATCAAAATAAATCTGAATTTTTAACAATTTATATAATAATTTATATAATTTATACTTTATAATATTTTATAAAAGTGGAATGATTCTGGAGTCATTCTTGTTTACTTGCCAGAGCTGACCAACAAGCTACCACTCTCAAAATCCCCAGAGCATCCAATTCACAGAATCACAGAATAGGGACCAAATTGCAGGCTTGGATTTCCTCAAAACCAGCACTAATTTCCTGTGAGCACAATGTGTCGTATTTGTCTTTGCTTTTGAAAAATGTCAGGTATATAACTAATGAACATCATTACTAGCATCATAACTCTGCCAGGATGATTGAATACTGAATAATTTAAATCTCCATTTATTAGATCCAGTCTGCACAAGATCTATTTGCAAAGACTGTATAAACCATTTCTGATCTTTTACAAAAGTGACTCTCTTTACTCAGTTGTTGTTAGAGGAAAACAAGTCAGCATTTTTTATTGCCATTAAGAAGGACAAAAGCAGGTGGGGTGGGAAACGCCACCGTGGAAATCTTGCTCCCAAATAGCTCCCAAATTCTGGCTGCTTTAGAAAAAAGATACTTTCTGACTCTCTTATGTCTGTTACCTAAAGTATACAGAGACTTCAGAAGTAACAAATAGTCTTCTCCAAGGAAAGGTGAAGACTTTCTGAGATGTAACCTAGCATTTTCTAGGATGAAGATGAAGGGCATCCCACAGTACAGGAGGAAGGCAGGAATGCTTTTGGAAATAGGTTACCATAAGGTGACTCCACATACCACAATAAGCTTTGTCAGACCTGTCCACACTTTCTCTTCTCCCTAAAATTCCTCTTACAAGCTTTAGCAATTTGCAGTGAGAGAGTTTAAGAAATTACCTTTCTCATTATTTTTCCCTACCCTTGTGCCTTGCCAGATGCCACAAAATGGACAGAACATGATGGTCATTCTGATGGGAAAGAAATGCAAGACCCTGTCAGTCTCCTCATTGCCCACACTGACACTACACAGATCACTTCTTCCACAGCTTTCTCCTCTGAAACTCAGACAAGGACAACTACTTCCTCTGAAAGACAAGAAGCAACAGGCAGTTCCTGAACCCCAGGACCTGGACAGCAACATCCTCCTTCTCAAATACTAGCTAGAGACTTTCCCTGATCAAGAACCAGGTGATCAGAAAACACCTATCAGATGCAGACTCACTCAGAAGCAACTAAAAGAAGTCCAAACCTGAACAAAGCAAGGGCTAGTGATCTGCAGCATGGAGCATGTCCCAGACTTTTGTAGAAAGGTCAGGAGTTCCTGGAGGAAAGTCCTCACTATGCAGCTGTCCTCAGCCCAGAACATGCCTATCCTGCACACAATGCTGAGCCTCCAATGAGGACCAAAGCTGCGTGTGGGCTTCAGCAAGACACTGCAGTGGACTGTGGGGACAAGCAGCCTTGTGCAAGTATTGACAGTCTTTCTCACAATTAGGCAGATGCTTCCACTATAACGCCATTACAATGAACTGAGTAAGAACTCAAAGCCTGAGACAGGCTCAAGACTTTCTTGAGTGAATGGTGGGCCTTTCATATGGCACTCTCAAAGTTAAATAAACCTTTAATTCAAGAAATTATTTTGTTCATCTAGACTGTTCTGGAACTCAAAATTTTTCAAAGAGCTAAATTTTAATAAGCCAGTGTTAATGCATGTACTTCATGTACTCCCAGGCTGTTCAGAGGTTCAGATGTGGACTTCAGATATCCAAACTGGATAAGAAACTATTTTCAGAATCATGGTGTCACAATTAGATCAGAATCTGGAATCTTGGAAGAGAAAGAAATTTAATGTAGTTGCTTTGTAGGAAAAAAACCTCAAAAAATGTAATAAAGGTCAAATAATGCAAATTAGATGAATACTAATCATAACTTCACAAAGATTTAACTGACCAGTGCAGCAGAAAATGTCACTACACTGTCACCCAATAAAATTCCTGTGACAGATTGGAAAAGAAGTTCATTTTTGTCTCCTGTCATGAAATACTAAAGCACTGGAAGAAGCTACGTAAGTAATAAAGAGACTGTTCAGCTTTATCAATTTTGACAGATAACCCCTAGGAAATATTTGCTTTCACAATAATTGGATGTTCTCATAATTTTTTTGTTTATAAATTTTTTTACTTTAATCAGCTCTCCTTTAGCTCTCCAAAGGTCCCAGTTCTACAGTTCTATGAAATAATCAGATTACAGTATGTAGCCAGTATATAGCAAGAGTTTGCAGTGTTATGCCTAATTCAAACCAAAAGTTTGAACACACTACAAAAGTTAACAGAGCTGCTCTGTAGAGCTCCTTAACTACCATCTTTTTTGCTCTCTCATCTCCCGTATCCAGTCTACTGTTGTTTGTTTTTAGCTTCCTCAAAAGTCATGTTTTTTATAATCTCTATGATTAAAATTCTCCTGATAGATGTTGGTCTTCTCCCATAACAATTTTACTGTCACTCGTTTATTATTACCTTCATTTTGTCCCTTTTCACCAATAAAAGTTAATGTTAGAATCATCTTTCACACTTAAAATCACAGATCATCTTCCTTTTTTATCTGCTTATTGGCTTCTGATTTCTGACTTCTTGTAAACCTGTCATTCTAGTTAATTTCTTTTTCTGTTTGTTTTTCCCCAATACCCTGAACATCTTACCAATTTTTCAGTGTTAAACCTTTGCCTGGGTATGACTTCATGCTTTCCAACTTGTGGCTTCAACACCAGCCATAATCTACTGAAAGATGCCACCTCAGACAAATGGGTGCAGTAGTATATATAGGATCTATAATTGTCAGTGCATGAGAACAGGCCATTAAGGCATTCTGCATATCTGAAGTGTGTCATACAACAAATGTGTGCTGCAAACGTAGAATAGTCAGTCTTTTCTTCTGACTGCACATCCTCATTTTCTTCACTGGTGTTCTGAGTCGTGTAGCTATTTCTCACATCTTGTGAAAATTGCAAAACTTTCGGAACAAGAAATATACGCTTTACTCATGTTGACAAAACTGTCATTTCCAGTGGCTGTGCACAAATGTGTTTAACTGTGGTTATTTACTAAGGTCTTAGGTGAGATCCTGAAGCTTATCTCATTTGCAGTGAGCTGTAATGCAAAATTTAGCACTCTGTTGGTTTTAATCAGCATTTTGTTCTGGACTTGGCTATAGATATTAAAAGATTAAGCCGTTTTCCTAATCTAACTTTTCTATCTGAACCCTTGTAACCACTGCTAAAAAACAATTCTGACTAACTCAGTGGTTTCACAAAAAGAGAATTTGAACACTAAAGTTTTGCATTGCCTTTTATTCAGTATGGACATCAGGCATGTGAAAAAGTTATTCAATCTTATGCTTTCCTAGTTAATATTCTTCACATTACTCATTTTTACTTACCATCTAAAATTAAATCATAGAGTCCTAGATTCATATAATGGTTTGGTTTGGAAGAGATCCTGAAAATCATCCAGTTTCAACCTCATCACCATGGATGGGGACACTTCCCACTAGACGCTATTGCTCAAAGTCCCATCCAGACTGGCCTTGAGCATTTCCAGGGCTGGGGTATCCACAGCTTCTCTGGACAACCTGTTCAAGTACCTCACCATGTTCTGAGTAAACAATTTCTTCTTAACATGTAACCTAAACGTACTCTCCTTCAATTTGAAACCATTGCCCATTACTAAATTGTAGTAGGCAAGCCTAAAATATTAATTCTTGATTCCAAAAGTGCATATATACATTGGTTTAAAAACCGTACCAATTCAAAAAATACATGCATTTACTGACATCTACCTTTTTCTGTTTCACTTTAAATCTCTTATCACCTATGCTTTATTAGCCATGAAGACAGTATGGCTTTCTTGTGTCTTCCCTCTTGGGAAAAGCAGATTCAATACTGCAACCATTTAATTCATTATTATCACTTGCATTTTAATTTAGACTTCAACTTGAATTATTAGTACTTTTTTCCCTTTACTTATTTTCACTTAAATAAAGGTAAACTGGTAAAGCAATGTCATTTCTTGACTTCTATCGTTGTTCATTCATTTTAATCTATTTCACTTCCTTATTTTTTTCTTTTATTTTTAAACTGTTTAATATTTTTCAAGGGTCTGTTTATCTATCAATTAATTCCTTGTCTCAGTTTCAACAAAAACACAGATAGCTGATGTTCCAGAGTCTGTTTTCCCATTAGTTACTGAAGAAATTTCTCCACTCAAGTTTTCACTTTTATTATTTCCAATCAAAGCAAGAAAGTTTCATTTTAAAGCAAAATAATGTTTGATGCTGATTTGATTAACATGTTTGCTTTTTGCAGTAGTTTTCTTAGTTAAAAAAAATTAAAAAAAGAGACTCAAAATTAATTAAAGTGTGCAGGGAACAGCTTATAGTGGATTTACCTTCTGTAGAGAGGTGTGTTTTGTAAGGAGTGATTCATTCATTAGATATCTACATGAAAATAAAAGTGAAACAAAGGCTGAATCAATCCCTCAGAAAAGAGTGGCAGGAAATCTCTAAGACTAGGCAGCATTGTGCCATTCAAAATAAGAAGCAAAAGCCAAGAGCTTATCCACTGCTTGTAACATGTTCAATCTACTATTTCAGAGAAGACTGAATGGATTTATACTCAAATTCATCAGCCAGAAGTGATATATGCAAACACTAAGATGGTACAATTATTCCAAAAAATTACACAAATTTTAACTTTTCTTACAAATTACATGCAGACAGATGGAAAAAAAAAAAGAGATTGATAGCAGGGAGTTTAATTTTCCAGTACTTACAAGATGATAATATATTTTTAAGTTAATGTCTTACTGGGATTACTGGCAATGATAATTAGTTGGAATTTACAAGATACTCATTGTGACATATTATGACAGGTAAGAATTCATATCACAGCTCTACTTAGCACTTCAAGATTTTGAATAAATTAGATTCGTGGTCTCAAAAGGATATTCAAGTTTTCTCTCTTTCAATGTTTTGTAACTCTTTAATCCTTTTTAGTGTATTACTATTTCTATATTATCAATACCATTAGAGGAGTCCCTCTATAAAGTATGGTTTACATCTCCTAAACACTGACTTGATGACTTTTATCTCAATGCACTGTTGCATAGAGGAGTTCTTGCTAAAGCACAAAAGTCTTGTAGCATAATTTTGTGGTTACCTTGAAATACAAGAAATCTTTGACACTTCAGAAGTACTCATTCTAGGTTGGGAGCTTTTGATTTATTATTTTTTTGGGGAACTAATGAAGTTTCAATCTTTTTTCTTTCATAATCTTTGCTTTTAGGTACATCTCTGAGAAAAAGAGAGCAAAAGAGTTTAGGATTGTGTTAAAGCTAACTCCATGCTTTACAATCTGTGCTTGCTTGAAGCTATTAATGGCACATCATCAGAAACACTAGACGCCTGCCTAAACTTTACACTAAGACCTCCTAGATGAAAGTATTTTTGGCATGCAAAGCAGCACAGCCAGGCAATCTAAGAGTAAGTACGCATGGTCCTTCATCCTGCCTGCCTCTCCTCGCCCTCACCTCCCTGTCCTGCCGGTACCTGGTTCCTTCCCCTCAAAGTCCTTCCCACTGGTGGTGGTAATTCTTTTCCTAGTTCTAGCCTGCCGCTTCCTCTGTTACCTCAATAAAGTCAGTATCTGTTTGAGACTCAACATAAGGAGTTGAGTGTCTGAATCTCGCCTTCAGAGCAATCAATTTAAAAGAACCTGGTTACAATTTCCAACTGGATTGTAACAACGGGGTCTCTGAAAATAACTAGTCAGCATTAGGCAGTAAGAAAATTTGGAATTTTCAGATGTTAAGTCTTGTAACATTATGCTTACAGCATGGAGCAAGGAACTTCCTGCACACGTAACAGTAGGCTCAACTGCACATGCCATTTTTTTAGTATCTGTAGTGTAGTCACAGACGTCGAACATGTAGCTACTTTGATTCGCAAGAGCTACTGAAACCTGAAATTTTGAAGCAAGTTATTTTTAAAAGTCTTTTTACTGTTTCTTAACAGTGTTTTTTCCCTGATACCCAGCCAGTAACACAGGATATGCAAGTCTACCCACACATTACCTTCAGGAGATTCAGACTTAACACGAAAAGTTAAGAAATGAGCAACACCTACACTACACTCTTTTCTTTCTTCAGCTGTGCACTAAAAAAACACTCAAAAATAGGAGATACAGTCTTGAAAACATCCTCGGGTTAAGGTAAAGCACTGTAATTCAAAAATTTTTGGTACTTTCCCTAGCTCTGTCTCAGATCCTTAATATCCTTGGGATGTGTTCAACATCTGAAAACAATGATGATAACTACCAGACTCAAAAAGTATTCATGATGCTTTATTCTTCACTGTTATTAAGAGCAATGAAGTGTTTGTCATAAGAAAATGAAGTATACAACATTATTCTGTCATGTGGAGCAGACTGTAAGAACTATGACATCTGTCAGTACGACCACTTCTCAGTTCTTCTCTACAAGTATTAAGTCTGACACCTGAGCTCCTTCTATTTCTAAGAATTTTTTGAAGTATCACTTCAGTTCTCTGCTTCTCTGAGCAGAAATTCCAAAGGCTCTACATGCTATCCACAAGATTTTCTATATGTTATAGAAGTAAAGTAGGATTACCAACTACTTCTAAAATCCTTTATCCTTGACTGTTATTGTTTTCAGTCTATGTAGATGACTTATAAAATACAACTACCATACACAGGGCGATATTATTTTACTTGCAAGACATTATTGTGGCAACAACATTGCAGAGTGAAGGTGTATAAATCAATCCACATTAGGGAGACATGACCTGTGGGAGTGACTGAACAGCAGTTCTGAATTGGATTATTGCCTGAGAACATAAGTTTCTGGTTAAAAGCATTTTCACTAAGTAACTGTGGAGAAAATTATCCCTACAAATGCTTCAAGATCAGAATTTGGAACAATTGAATGCTGAATGTAGGGACTGAGAGCAGGGGGAGAGGCAGAAGAAAAGTAATTTTTTTTGTGTGTTTATTGTTAACAAGAGAAACTCTGCCATTAAGCGTAACTACTCACAATGCTCACAGTATAAACATGTCTATGACAGAAATTGTATCTAGTCCTTAGAAACAAGTTTCTTATTAATTTTAACTGGAAAGAACATGACTGAGGTTAGATCACCAGTTTCTACTGTAATGTTCGACTTGCTGAAGGCTGTTGGATTCAGATTATAATTTTACTAGAGCTAGTACTGTTCCACGTGTTTGGTGAATAAACAGTTGTTTAATTAATATTAATACTAAAGTTCATTGTGAATTTTCCACAGGACTGGTATTACCTAAAAACTGTTTTTCTGATGTAAAGACAAAAAAAAAAAAAATTGCATTGTGGGTGTCTCTGACTTATATATCTTAAAATGGACCAAAAATACTTTTGAAATTAAAAAAAAATATTAACTAGCATTTCTCAGGCACTATAGTACACTACTGAAATTATATGTCAGGCATCCATTTCAGCCCAGTCTCTCCAAATAGCATTTCCCACAATGCAACATGAAGTCTCTCTTCAAGCTGGCAGGTACTACAGGAGAAATAAATTTGAATTCATCATAGAAGGAACTGGAAAGCAGAAAAGATCATGGATGCAAAGGCACTGCATAATGTGTTCGAAGTAGGTTTTTCTTCCCTTGTCAACTACTGAAACACTGAAATGCCATCATACATTAGTTTACAAAAGAAAAAAAAAAAAGTCTGAGAGCAGACTGGTATATCTCAAAACAGTGTCTAGCTGAAATTCTGTGAGGAAAAAACAGAGTTTAGCCTCCACCAATCTTCCTTTACCACACTTTGTGCATAGCTCTTTTAACTCCTAGCACAGATTTCACTTTCACTGTTGCACCATGCTGCAAATACATCAACTTTGATACTCCTTAAATGCATTCTTAGCATCAGAGTAGTTTGTGTCAGACTCCCAGAGTCCCTTTTGCTGCAGCCCACGAATCACTGCTGGTACGTTCTAGAGAAACTTCAGCTTCTCAGTATTCTAAGAAAAATTTTCAATCTTTTAGAAAAATATACAATTTTATTTTCATACTCTGTTTATGTGTAAATTAATTTCTTGATAATATGTGTCTACTTTGTTGGGGGTTTTTTTGAAAACGGAAATCCAGAGACATGTCAGTTTCACTAAACCTCTTTAATACGTTCCTAAAACGTTTCACTGGACACTTGATGATGTGGGAGGTGGGTAATACTGCTAGTTCTTGTCAGTGAAACCTGGACCAACTCTGGCAGAGTGCAATGTTCTGATAATCTCTGGTGGTGCAACCCCTGCCTCCAGTCTATGATCCGAGAAATGTTTGTTGGCCGTGGCCATCATGAACTGCACCTAGGCTAAGCTCCTCTTGATCTGATCAGAAGCACTGTCTGTTCCCAGGAACCAGTTCTGGCTAACGAGCTCCTATTTTTTAACAGACAACCTTGAAAGCTTATTTTTCTTGCCTGAATAACAACTGAAGTGGAATAACATTTTTATTATCAAACTTTCATATAAAGTTTTTGACCCAAATTGCAGCTAGGATGAAAAATTATTATGACTAAAGCCCCTTGCAACCCTATAGCTGTCCTAAGACCTTTCAAGATCTCCTGGACCACATGGGGCTGTGACCAGCATCTCTCTCTGACTGGGACACCTCTCAGAGCCAGCAAACCCTCAAGTTTGCTATACTTGGAGGACCACTGCCAACAACAATGACAGATGCTGGACTGGAACCCTCCACTGCTCGAGGCACAACCCTTTGCCCATTGAGAACATGCAAAGGCATCCAATGTGAGTACTTCACAGAACTCAAGGGGAATTTTTTTACAAGTACATACCTTATACATAGTCCTTCAGGTCTCTGCGCATGGGGGTGTGAATATGTTATAGCAAATGTACTATGAATGTTACTCTCTTAGATTCTTGCCTACTTTAGATTTGTAAGTAAGTTAGGCCTGTGAGTTACAGTTGTGCTATAGTAAATTCAATATGAATCTTCTGTTAAATTGTTTAACTTAGGCTACCAATTAAGAGATGTTAAGTTCTGGAAAACCTTTAGGCCTAAAATGTTGGTCAAGTCCAGGACTTGGTTTTATCAAGGGGTCCACTCTGAACCTTGTGACTCAATGCGAGGGTCTCCCTCATTCCTTTCAATCCTTATCCTTTCCTACCCTTATCTTTTTCTCCCCCATCTGCCCCCCACCAACCTCCACTCCCAAGCTTTCAATTCTTGGGTTGATTTAGGTAGTAGATTCAATAATTTTAGATTTTTGTTTCTTTTTCTCTAAAGGACGTGCTTTAACCCTCTAATAAGTAGTAGAGTAAACCTTGTCTACGAAGTTTGCCATGCTTTCTCCTTTATATTAAACCTCCTTTTGCTGAAAACCTTTTTCAGCTATTCCTTAAGAGACCTTAAAACACTCACAACACAAGACTTTGAAGCATCTTGGCTCTTCTGAGATAAGCACTCTCAAAAGAAGGACTGCTGCCCACCGGGTTCTGGTAAATGATTTTCCTGTGAAGGATGACATAGACTGGTAGATCTGTTTGCAAACCAAAATATCTAAAACATCTTTTGGATCCTGAGAACCATCTATCAGCCTTTCTTGCTTCTTTTCTTCTATCATAAAGTTGGCTGGAGCTTTTCCATGAGAAAAAATGTAGAATAAGAGTGAGCACATTTTGGCATGTCTGGTGGTGTAAAAAGAAAATATTACAGAACTCTGTGCCTGACCACAGTTTCAAGGGACCAGAAACCTCTTTTTTTATTTTTCCTCTTGGCAGCTCTGTTTCACAGTGAGGCCCAGACAGGGCAGGAAAACAAGAAAGTATGGAAAGTTCAAATGAGAAACAGATGTTGGGAACAAGTGTTGAAACTTAATGTCCCAACACCCATTTGTTTCAGTACCCTGAACACCCCACAAATAAAAGGAAAATACATTATTACAAAACATATATCTGTACAGTGATAGTAACTAATAACATATCAGCTAAGGATATTTATGTACCATTTTTAACTTTACAGGCAAGTTAATTGCACTTTTTAGTTAGATGAACACAGAGATGTCTTCAGTGACGATATCAGAGCACATATGGCAAGACAGCGTTTCTATCACACCATTATATACACTTCCTGCTCCATACAATATGAGTTTGAGAAGAGAACATGCCCTATGGAATCCTCACCTCTTCATCTTTTTCCCTTGCAAGAAGTTTATATCATATTATGTTGCAATCAGGTGACTGTGCATCATTGATTATGCTATCTAAGGGATTTTCAGGGTGATTTTGTCCAGTTATATTTTTCTGAAGAGAATGCCACTTCAGTCTCATTACTGCTTGTATTCATTCCTTATAAAGAAGCCAAAGGAACAACTGAAGAAACACATTTCTAACCTTGGCTGAGCGATATCTTATTATATATCTGACTACTTCACATACACATTCATGTATTTCTCATATTGGTTGAGCTGCATTAGAAGCTTATCCTACTACTTCAAATATTCAAATCTTGAGTTTTGCCACCTCTTATGCAGTAGTGAAGTGGCCTTTCTAAGAGAAGTCAAACATTTGAGCAACTTTTGAACACTACCCTCTAACTTATACTGCAATTGTGTTCTCAACTGCTGCCCACCATATTCTCTCCCAGAAAGCAGACTGCCAATAACCATTAGTAATGAAAGCTCTCCTACAGAAAGCTCCTGCAATAATCATCCTAGTATCAAGCAATTTGGAATCAATCAACAGTCATATTATTGTTAATACAATTCTGTTCCTCACATTCCCTGTTGTGTTGAGAAAGAGATTATAGACGTGAGCTGGTGTTTGCGTTTAAATCTGTATAACAGTAGCTGTAGAAAGAAGTATTGATTTTATATATTTCTGAAAACTGCAAAGTTCTAATTGTACTTTATTTTTACTTATAAGGAGGTGAATAATAAGTAGCCTTTATACAAACCTTGGTGGACTACTTAAATACAGGTTTTATATTCCAATGAAAGCACAGTATTTAAAGATGTATACACAGAACTGAACACTACCAACATACAAAACTCCAAGGTCTCCATGAAAAAAGTAGTTTTACAACTAAGTCCCTCCCTATTCATAAAAACCGTGAAATACATCCTTAAAGCCAAGATCATATTTAAGCACTACATTATCAGCATATATGTATTTTATACCTATGTTCTGATATACGTATATAATAAGTAGATATTATATATTCTAAATAAACCAGGGCCTAAATTTTGGAACAACAGGTGCTAAACTTGTAATACTAGAGAATATTTTCTTTGTAAGTAAACTCCTAACTTCCAATAATATTAAGAATCTTGTGATTAAATTAACATTCAAAAAATTATTTATAGATTTTTCACTTGTCTGGATATTTTCTGGGTCTCAGATATTAAACTCACTTAAGAGAAAAAACTCCAGGGCAATAAAATCAGCTCATGATACACAAGTGTTCAGAGTTTTGTTATCTTGAAAAGGGGCTCTCTCCTGACCTGAATATCTTTGCATCTTGCCCGTGCTGTCAAGATTTCCCTTAAAGACTGAAAAAAAACTTACACAGTTTGAACTTTAAGAAAAAGAGTGTGAACTTTTAGAAAGCTGTCCCTTCTAGCAGTGCAGAGTCCTTCAACAACTTCAACAGTAGTCTTACTTTCTTCCTTATGACTCAAAGGATTTCAGTATCAATAGAGCAAAAGATAGAATGCACATCCTTGGAAACACCTGAAAGTTTTCTTCAGTCTGTGAACACTTTCTTCCCAAAGGTGCTTCCAGGTTTTGATGATAGAAGATAGTCTCTTCATTTATTAATGGGCAAAATTTGTAAGAAAAGCTGAAATGCACTATTAGATCTGACTGTTGAGTGATGTCTGAAGGCATTGCTTGGTGATATTAAAAGCTGAACTTTTTCCATATCAACCTTAATTAATAGTTAAATGACATAAAGTTACAAATACCAGCTTTACATTTTTACTCCTCCAATACATGTGGTGTGTCCCACCACCTATATCATGGGGCTACCTATTTTCACTCCTATCATTACTACACACCAGACACATAACTTGAAATTTGCTCATCATACTTTAACAAGCCCTTGAATGGATTTGTATGCATAAAGCAGATAAGATTTCATCACTATTTCTTTAAAATTTCTAAAAACTATTTTCTCTCTCCTGACTTAAGCAGACTAAAAATCCATTTGATCAACATACCCCCAAACACATGCTACAAAATTAATTGAACATCCATGTAAATGAATGCTGGTGGGTTTTGGACCTCTCTGCTATAATAGCCACCAATAAACTCTGTAGGATTTCTTCACTTACATGCATTCCCCTAATTGCAAATCAGGCGTAAGCCATAGAAAATAAGCCTTTGCAAAGCTTATGCATTTTTTAATCTTTCAAACTACCAGAAGTACTGACTTCTGCTGCCAGTACAATCACTCCTCGATTTACTGAACATATTCAAAATGCACTGAATATTTCTTGCCACTGAACTGACAAACACAACAATAAAAGAGGTTCAGGTACAGAAGATCTAAACTATATGCTGCAGGGATGAAAAAATTCTAGTACAGTATTTGCTGAAAACTCCAGCTGTAGCAAACTCAGAGCTAAAAAATAGAAAAGAAAAAAAAAAGAAAAGGAAAAAAATATGAAGATAAAAACACCAAAAAAAAATTTAAAAAAAATCTGTCAAACTTTCTTTTTTCAGAGAAGTAGAGAAGTAAACCACAGAAATAAAGCTGGAATTCGGAAACCAAGTGAGAAGAGATTCTATCATTTACCCAAAGTCCAACGGTTGGGTCTATTTCTACTTTATCCTTCATCTTAGGCACCAGAACAGCTATTTTCCCAGACAGCTGTCTAAACATCATGTTAGGGTATATTCTAAGGTGGATTTTTTTCCTTCCTGCAGTTGCTTCATTAATGTTGTTATTGGGACAGAGAGACAAGAAAGTGAGAAAGAGTCTCTAATGCATTCTTTAAGGAACGTAACATAGGGAATACCAAAAGCTGAACTCTTGACCTTACTGTACTGAGTAGTAAGTTTCACAGAATCACAGAATACTGTGAGTTGGAAGGGACCCACATGGATCATTCACTCATCTTAAGTGAATGGTCCATACAGGGATCAAACCTGCAAGCTTGGTGTTATTAGTATTAATGTTCTACAAGATCAATTCATAGAAGAGTTCACACATGAGATCTATGAGAACCAACCAATAAAACCTGCATTTCCTAATGCATGATCAAATTTAAAATTAAATTGCTATAGCAGGCTTGATGGAAATATTCAAATGACTATAATATCAACATCATTAATACTAATTAAAGGTATGAGCAGATATTTTTTTGTGTATCCAGAACTCTAGTATTCTCTAATATTCAAGATTCAGAGAGAAATCTGCTGAAAGTATCTAAACTTTTAGAAAATGAGAATTTAGGCCTTAGTAATTATAATATTACCAGAGTAAACTACCACAGAAAACTGAAATCAAGGTTCTCAGGTGCAGCAGGCATCTTATGAGTCAATAACAGATTCATTCAAAGCAACACACATGGCAGTAGCTGGGGATTTTCAGCCACTCAGGCATCTGTTACAAAACCAACATGGCGAAACAAAAACTATACAGCAACTTCTTTGTATAAAGAAGTTGCAATTTATTTATGACTTTTCAATAAACTGTCAAACAATAATACAAAGTGTGGCAAGAAAATTTTTTATATTAAAGATTATTGTACACAATAGGAAAGTGCAACATTGGTGTAAATAACTACTATTTTAAATTTATAACCATGTAATTTTGAACTCTTTTCCTTCAAATTTCCGGTTTGACACCAGGGCACAAAAATAAATTATTCACACAGTGTTTTTCAGGCTATATGTGCAAAGGGAATCTCTTCATTCCTTTTGCTGTACTTGCATAGTTCAGAGATGCCCAGGTACTACTTTAATGACTAGATAAACATTCAAAAAGTAGTGTGGAAATTGGCTTCTGGTCTTTTTCCACCAATTTTTCATTTTAGTGGTGTCATAAAGGAACTCATCACCTCTAAAATTATCTCCACAAGGTAGCAGAAAAATCCCCAGTGGTCAAATCATTATAATGAGACTAACCCTGTGCCCATCCCAAACCTCTCAGCTCAACTTTTAATTTTTGAGCTTTAAGAAGATACTTGAAATTAAATCTTATAAAAAAGATACGGCTAAGTGGATGAAATACTTACATGAGCTGAAGCCAAACTCTTTATATGCAAAACCTAGGCACAAGGGTGCTTTAACACTGCAAATTTCTGATACAATTTCCACCTAGATTTCCTGATTCCCAGTTGAGCTATGCTCAGTGAGGAGCTTTTGTCAGTTTTTAACCTCCAGTATCCCTGCAATTGGCTTACTTGACCCTCCCATAAATTAAAGCAACCTGATGGCCTGCTGCCACCAACTGCAGAGAACAATTTGGTGGCTAAACACTATTCTGACCTTGGTGCTTCCCAAGAATCTTCCATGTCAGGGTGAGGAGTATATTCAGAATCCATTAGCATTATTTATCCCCCTAGAATTTATGCAGAAAAGTCATACAGAGACTTAGCTATCAACTTTCTCTCTGCCTTCCAAAACTACTGCATTGCACAACTGTCATGCAGAGTCAGGCCTTTCAACTGTTAACAAAATGAATGAGGAATCAGAAGGATTGATATAACCTTACCTTGTAAACCAGTGTTAATGTTAATGCAGTAGATAAGCCATGAAACTAAAAACATAAACCAAATTTATTTCCTTGTTTGATCACAATTCAGAGCAAGAATTTTGAGCAAATCATTTAGGACCTCACCAAGTTAAATTCTTAAATACTGAGCAATCTGAAAAGACCTTATTAACACATATGGCGCTACTCTCTAAAATTTTCCCAGAGGTGGGTATGCATCATCGGACAGCAAGAAATCAGACAATAAGAAATTATTTCACAAAATTTCTTACTTATATATTCACTTGAAAATTGCACTTTAATTAAACTTCTTCCTGATTGGAACATCAAGAATATACTTGTTCATTTTCCAGGCAGGACTGCCATAAATATGATATTGATGAAGACAATTTTATGAATTATAGAGATTTTGTATGTTCATTGGCAGAGAACCTGACAAGATCTCTAGGTGCTTGTATTTCTTCCTATAATAACTCCTACTCATTCAGAGTGGTATATCACCATTAGTGCCACCACTTACAGATATTTACTTACAGTGTCCATTTTCAGAAGAACTCATATGCAAATTTACTTACTATATCAATCCAGTCATCCCTATAGAAAACTAATAAAACCAAAATATATTGTGACTGAAAGATTGCCTACCACTGTTGTCAACACTTTGAGAGTTTTCTGTTGCCATAGTACAACAGAGAAGCCAAGTAATTCACTTAGCTCTCTGCTATTTCTATTTGCTTCAAAAGTAACAAAATCTACGCAGAGCTCTGTCTGCACTAACCTGTGCAGTGGCTGCTGCAGCAGCCTTATGAGGACCTTGTGAATGAATTCCTCAAAATTTTTTTTCAGGAGTACAAAAGACTTTTCTATTTATTCCCTCACCCAATATCAAAACAAAGTCACAGATTCATGCTCCACCTTCTTAGAAAATAATGTCAGAAAAAGAAAAGCCTTAAATAGGAATGCCTTCTCTTTCATTCAAATCATTCAAGTCTGTTGGCTAACATATCTTCATCATTCTAGTAGAAAGCCTGCTGATTTTACCACTGAGGTGTTTTCTAAATATATGACATTAAAGTTGTTCAAAAGAATCCTAGAGAGTTGAGACTACCATCATAAACACTGATCAGTTAGGAACTGCATAGACTCTTCTTGTCATTACTTACCTATTTCTGTTTCAATATAGAAAAATAAAGACGAAAACTTACTCATACACTGGATTTTGATATTATCATCAGTTTGCACCCACTGCCTCTTGTTCTACAAGTGGACATCACCACTTAAATCACATATTTATACACATTGGTAAGATCCCCCTGAACCTTCTCAAGGCTGAGCAGTCCCAGCTCTTTCACCTGTTCCTTGATGCTCTTGTTCTGTAGGCATTCTCATGGCCCTCCCCTTGAATTGTTCCAGGATGTCCATATCTTTCTTGCACTGGGAAGTTCAGAACTGGCCGTAGCATTTCAGATGTATCTCAGTAGGTCTGTATAGCTGGGAAGGATCACCACCCCCAACCTCCTGGCAAAACCTTTCCTAAAGGAACCCCAAAGACTTCTGGCCTTCTTTGCCATAAGGATGAATTGCTGGCTCATTGTCACTCTACCAGGACACTAAAGTCCTTTCCTGCAAAGTTGTTTTCCAACATGTCAGCCCCCAGTCCTCAGAATTCAGGAAATTATGTTGTTTTTACTGGCTTCACAGCAAACATTCAACAGCTTCAACACAAGAAAGACTGCAGGTTTTTTCAATAATTGTGTGGTTTGAAAGCTCAGTATATTTCATTTTTGCCAAAGGATTACATGTTACATGACCTCTGGGTATATCACATAATGCGCTCTTTTGCAGTGACAGGGAGTGCTCTTAAATTAAACACTTTTTACTGGTTGTGCTGGTTCAAGGACCTTGTAAATTAAGAAGACATTAATTTTTCATCTCTGTTTTTCAACTCCACTTTAAAAAACCTCAAAACACAACTCTGCTAGTGGTGTGTCCTAGCGGGGACCAGCTTATCACTGTGTGGGTGTAACCAAAACTGTGTATTCTACACCATCTATGTAATTTTTGATGGACTGTTAACAATGAATCGTTTGCAGCAGCTGCCCAGGGCACACCTGACAACTCAGGCTGCAAGCTGCGTGTTAAAGGATCCTGGGAGAGAGGGGAGTGTTCCTGTCTTCACATCCATGACCCAGGTGTGATAACTCCCCTCCGAGGAGTCATTAGCACCTTCATACCCAGCCTGAGGGGTCAGGTCTGATAATGGGCCATCAAAGATTCCAAAAATATCCCATGACTCACAGACTTAAATCACCCATTGTGAAATTCCTTGCCCTGGGGGAGGTACTGGGCATTCCCACTGGAACCTGAGCATAGATAATCTTTGGGGTTTGGGGACTTCTGGTACCACTCATTGGATCCAGAGGAAGACCAGAACCTNAGATAATCTTTGGGGTTTGGGGACTGCTGGTACCACTCATTGGATCCAGAGGAAGACCAGAACCTCAACAGGACTGTGACTGCCACTCTTGACCAGACTTGACCATCATCCTCACCAAGGGGTTTCCTTTCCTTTTACTTTATGAGGACCACACGGCGCTCAGCACAGGGGGCTAACAAACACCATTC
>VWZF01003289.1:7472-29422 GCA_013396755.1 Sclerurus mexicanus
TGTTAGCTTTCCCCCCTCCGACCCCTCTTCAGTACTTTGTGAACCAGACCACATCCATTTAGCTGGTTCCTATTATTAGCACAAAACAGTAATTTTAAAACAGAAAGCATACTTAACTTACTTCTTTTTTGACTGTCCTTTATTATGTCTGAAATACACAGGTCACACAGTGGAATGTCTTTCAAAGACAAAACTTCAGTGGTATGGAAATAGGAATGGACTGGGTGCTACTCATCACTTGTGATTTTACCAAGTGTCTTGAAATTGTTTGTCATGCCGGAAAGCAAGCTAAGGGTCAGAAGAGTTGAGGTGATAGAAAATAACAGAGAATAAATAAATTATATTTCTTATTTTTACACTTATTTTTTAAATGTAAATGCTGTTGTTTTTATCCATTTGAAACAAATACAGCTTGAGTAAAGTGCTTTCAGATACTTCATTCTATACTATCGAATCCTTGAGTTCTGTAAATCAGATGAAAAATGACACGGAAGCCCATGCTAGAAGATTCATTTTTACTGCACAAAAATTTTGCAAGACTGATGTCAACCAGGCAGAGGGAGCCAAAAGAAACATACAAACTGTTTAAAAGCAAAGTTGAAGATCCAACGTGAATACTTTTTTAAGGAGCACTGAAGATTTTCCATTGTCTAAATAGTCAAGTGGTAGTTCAGTTGTAAGTTGACTAATTTTAGAAGGTGATCATATTTCATGATCTCTCCTATTGACTACAAAATCCTCTTAATGAAATTAAGGAATCGTAAGTCAAACCTAAATCTTTGAAGCTTTTGTGCTTCAAAAATAAAACCAAAGGTGTTCATGTTCTTGGATATCAGACACACAACACCTGGAAATTCTTGTTTCAAGTCTTCTGACACTTCTGTTTTTGGCATTTGTATTCTTTCTCCATTTTCAGTCAAGAATTAGAGCTTGACTGAAAAGCTTCTCATAACACACAACTTTTACTTCACCAATTTTAGCAGGTGGCTTTTTTATTTTTTTTCCCCAGCTTTAATTCACATTTAAATGGACTTTTAAATCATAATGCGATAAATCTATCACCGATATAATTACTCTTTATCCAGTATTATAGCTGTGAATGGGTGGGTGACAGCTATAAACTGCATTTTCCTTGAAGTAATTTCAGTGCAACTTGAGGGGATATTTGAGAAGGTATATTAAGAATCTTAATTTTCTACATAGTTGAAAAATTTTATGTGCATTTTAGCCTACTGCCCGAAATCTCAGTTGGAGAAGACAAGACTGTATATGTTGCACATTCATTAGATTCAGAGGGAGTATACATCCTGATATTTAACTTCCATGCGAAGCAATAAAGGTAGAAAAATTTTCAAGAGAATCACAGTTTTATACCAGGGATTTAGTTCTGTTCTCTAGATTAAAATAACTTAAGACTAGTAAAATGTATTTTGAATTCAGGACTGCTGTTCTATTTATTGGTACACAGAGAAATAATTTTTCCCAAGATTTTTAAATCAAACTTTTTTTTCTTTTTTTTTTTTTAAAGTTATATCCAGCAGTCGTAAGTTTGGGAAGGAATTTAAAAAAATAAAATATGTTAAGTCAGCACAGCATTACTATTTGAGAGCTTGCCTCCATTTCTCTTCAAGGTATCTGTAATACCCAGGTTGAACTCAGAAGCAGAACTGAGAAGGCTCATTCTTGGAAACCACACATTTCTCCACCATCATTCTATCTGGAGAAATCATGATGTCCAAAATAAAATATACGTCTTGGTGTTTTTACTTCTGAGGGACACAAACATCTCTACTGAGAAGTAATGAAGTTACCCACAAAGCACAAATTACCACCTTCAGTTTCTTAAATTTTTAACCTGTTCTTCACATTTGATGCTGCTCAAGACTGGACAAGACAGATTCATGGAAACATGACTCGGAAGACCAGAACTGCTGGACTATTACATCATCTCAGAAAGAACCAACACAACATACATCAACTGCTGCATGTACTAGCTTCAGAAAGTGTATAATAGTTTTTATTCTTTCAGAAAGTGTATAACAGTTTTTAAATGGGAGACTGTCTTATAGTTAGCAAACATTACTTTCCTCAGTGAGGGAATTTCATGCTTTACTGGCAGTAGGAATACTGTTGGACATGGCAAACCAGAACACTTTTAGATGATGTGTAAGTATCAACACCTCTTTCACTATCTGTATGCTGGAAATACCCATTCATTATCTGTTACAGTGTCTAGTTCAATTCCATTTCTTTTATTCCTTTTTCTTACTATAGAAGGATAAAAACTTAGGGGGTTTCTTGTAATTCTGAAGCAGTTAAAAGAATAATCTACCTCCTAGTCTTCTTCACAAAAGATCAGGGGAGTCTCAAAGCCAGAGACTTTCCACACAACAGTTACTGTTTTAGTTCTCATCTGTTTCCAGTATAACTGTTCCAGTATAACTCACTAGCTGCAGCTCTCAACTGCACCAGTAGGCACAAAAAGGTTTAAGCCATTAGACAAGAAACACTAGAACATTGCAAAAAGAAAAAAATCCCACACAGAAAAGTTTAGGATACTTTATATTACAAGTGAAGACAGCTTCACAGAATCAAATTTCATTGCTTACAAAAGGAAAATTATTTTGTAGATTTAAGGCTCAGTAAGAACAGCGTCTTTGGAAAGGTCAAAACTGGTAGTCAATAAAATTTATGACAATGTATTTCTTAGAAGATATTTTATTGATAACAAATACAAAATTGTTGCTCTCGTTCCCTGATGTCTCATTTTAAAGATAAAGCTTTTTATTCACCACTTTTAAAGACCTGTAAATACAGCATTGTAAAAAATTAAAACAAAAAAAAAGTAAAAAGAAAAATTGCAACAATAAATTAAGAAAAAAAATGTGAGGAGGAGAAAAGCCCAACCCATCAAGGAGAAAATGTATTAGAAACAACAGAAAAGTTATGCAGTAGAATCAAAGTATCATACTGTGTTCTCCTTCCAAGAGAACTTCTGGGGTTTTGCACAAGAAATAAAATAGCAGCAAAGAAAAAGGGTAAGTACAAGTGCATTTGTGCCTCACTGGAACTTGTTCTTATTAACTAAAACAGTAATATTCATCAGAATCAATTCTGGAATGCTTATGCAGAGGCTGTGGGTCATCCATAACAGAAGAATCACTGAACTTGTCCGTATCTGAAGGAGTTTGGTGACCAGGGACATCATCCACTAAGGTGTCCAAATAACTCCCCACTGATATTCCATCCAGTCCATCACTACAGTCCTGTAAACTGTTACAGCTGCCATGGAGGGATGTCTCCTGACTTTCTAGCAAGCTGCACAGGCTTCCACTCAAACTGCTGCCTCTGCTTGCAATGACCTTCTCTTCGATCATCCACTTGATTGATTCAATACTTTCATTAATGATGAGGAGCTGGCGCATAAGTTTCACATCAGTGGCTCGGAGATTAACCTATAAGCAAAAGTGATTAAAAAAATTACTCTTTTTTTTTTTCAAAATCAAACCGAATAGCAGGCTGGAGGCAAAGAATGGGTTAAAAGAAAACACATTAAAAACCCCTATTTAAATAACTAGCAAAAAAAAAAAAAGTATTGCTATACTAATACTTTCATGAAGTTTAAGTGGGAACCTAATCAGGCTGCCTAAGAAGTTAAAGGGGAATGCTAGTCAGTGACAATATTTGTTCACACACTGGTACAATGCAATTTAGATGAGAAACACAGGTGCTATGACAACTCTTGGGGATAGCTTTTCAGTAATCAGAGAAGCAAGACACCACGGCATTTCTACTAACAATTACTCTAAGCTACTTAGAGCTACAGGTAGCTAAGCATTCATCCCAAATTATCCTTACTACGGCAACCTTACTTGGGTATCCTTACTTGGGCAACCTAAAATTTTCAGATGTGCATCATCTGGGAAAAAGATTGTGGACATTTAACATTTACTCACACTATACCTGAGCTGATGCTACAATTGCTGTATAGCTGCCTGAGTTTTGAAATATTGAACTTACTGAAACTGTAATTTTCAATTATTTAAACCCACATTAGATGAAGGTGATGAGTTCACAGTCAACCATTTATAGATACAGAGCAACAATTTGCAATAAATAACTAGATAAAAAATGGACATTAAGTACCAACTCCTTTTCCCCACTTAGTTGTGGTGGTTAATGCATACACGCAGAAGTGTTAATGGTAAAGCACAATATTACAGTGTTGCATTTCACAGACATACTTGAGTTAACCAACTTCATGTTTTCCTCAATTGGCTAACTATGTCAACCACTTTATAAGCCACTTCAGATGACAAATAAAGGTGAGGCCTAAGGGTTATATTCATTGCTGCTTTCTCTTCATAAGTATTGGTAAAAAAATCTGTGACATTATATTGAAAATTTGAATGTCTTCACTCAATTGAGAAATAAAGAAAAACACAAGTAAGATTTGTTATGTCAGACAACAGACATTTTATGCTATTCTCCACGTCCACAGTTTTTATACAGAAAAGTAGCAACCTGTATTGTTCATACACAATGGACTGGAACCGAGTCCACATTCTCAGGAAGCTGAGAGTACAATCTGAACATCATTCTTTCCATACTCAAATGTTATCTCAGTATGTTAAATTACATTGACCCAGTACAGTTGTTCAAGAAGTTATTTTAACATATTTCTATTTTGTTAGATACTGCAGAAGATGGCACCAGCTCTAGCTGGGATGCTCCCTACCAGCTTGGTGCTGTGCTCTATATGTGTGACTAAACCAGTGTTCGTAGCATGGCAGTTTCCTCTGTCACTGAGCAGAGATTGCACAGCATCAAGGCCTGTTCTGTTTTTCACTCTGTACCCTCAGTGAGTAGGCTGGGACTGAGAAGGATGTTTGGAGTGGCAGAGATGGGAAAATTCACCAGAATGCACCAAAGGCATATTCCTTGCCATATAATTTTGTGCTCAGCAATAAAATCGTGTGTTTGGTCTCTCCATTACAGCTCTTGCTTGGGGACTTGCTGAGCATCAGTCTACTGCTGGTTCATCATTTGTTTCTTTTTTTTATGTTGTTGTTGTTGCTTTGGTTGGTTGGTTGGTTGTTTTTTTGTTTGATTGCTTGTTTGTTTTTAATTTGAATTGTTTCCTTCACTTTTTAAACTGTCTTCATTACAACCTATGAGTTTTTCTTACATTTGTTCTTTTAATTCTCTCACCCACAATCCCACTGGGAGAGGAGAGGGAAGTGAGTTAGCACCCAGTGGGTACTTAGTTACTGGTCACGGTCAATCCAATATAAAAATATTTCAAGTTTTACCAGTAACAGACTGCCCATGTAACTGTCATATCCCAGTTTCATTCCCCAGTCCCCTTCTCAATCATTCTCAATCCAACATCCCAGAATTTAACACTGGTAACCTAGTACTTTGCAAAATAGCTTTACCATTCACAGTTTTAACAATACTGCCCATCTATCATTATTTCAGATGTGAAGTTATGAAAATAGATTGACCATTTAGTAGTTCTTCTGCTCAAGCCAGTTCCTCTACTTCTGCTAATAAATCACTAGAAACCATTTGCTCAGCAAGTAGTCTGTCATGAAAGCAGTAAATTACCCAGCTTCTCAATTGCAACTACAGACTTCAGAAATTTGCTGAATATAAGCAAGCTTGGAGACAAGTTTGCTGAACAGCTGATTAAGGAAATGTTTAGCAGAACTAGCACCAATATGACTCCAACGAAAAAGTCCCTTTGAGATAAAGTAGCCATCTCACGTATTTCAGATTCAGTTCACAGGAAATCATTCTTGGCTCTAAATACACCCACAGCTTCATCATTTTTGTGGAACAGCCTTACTGGAAGCAATTATTTGCATTCCTGAGTACTAGAGCCCTCCTCTTCCTAGATACCATGTTGTCCCAAGTCTTCCACACCAAGAGTATGCTCTTTCTAAAGCAAACATTAAAAGGTAGTACTATAAGTACTTCCTTTAATATGGTTTACTTCATCATCTGCTCGATGACACAAAAATGTTGAAATGACATTTCTTGCCCCTTATCAGCTTTAGCCCAGACACAATCACATTAGGTTTTACTCATTTATGTAGCTGCAACCCAACTAACTGTTGGAATAAACAAGTCAGTCTAAGACAGTTTAGCTAAAAGGATTAAACACAACAAAAGCTCAACATGTTTGACAGCTCCATTCATTATGCACAGTAACAGGTGCATTTCAGGAATAGTCTAAACAGAATGTATCAGAGCTAATACAGGCATTTCAGAGCAGTTTCTACAGCTCCTCTTTGAGTTAAAGGAAGAGCATAGCACTACCACAGGGAAGATGTGTCTTAGTGTGGATCAGTCCTCAGCAAAAAACTTGTGGTCTACAGAGGAAATGAGATGTGATAACAGAGCAAAAAATAAATTCTTGTTACAGGCTAACTGTTACATATTTTTGCTTAATTTTTATAATTACAATAGTGCAGATCCACTTGAAGGCTCATAAACATTTAATATTAACAGTTAGTCACAGCAAGAGAAAATAATGAAATTATAGTGACAGTATCTTTGAAGTAACAGAGTCTGGTAGCACAGGCAGACAGATTAGCATTCAGACAGAACCAGCTCTTCAGTCTGGAAGGGATAACTGGTCTAAACATCTATCTGTGCCTCCCTCCCTCTCATACTGGTTATATAACAGGATATTTCTTCCTTACACAACTAGCCTTGCTTTTGGTCTTCTGTAATAATAAGTACAACACTGTCTTAATCTATTCAAGAGAATTTGTATACACAAACATATGTGCATATATGTACAGATATATAGAAATATTAATTCTATTCTTACATATACACTGTTTTTTAAAAAGCACTTGATTGACTGCTTTTAGAATAAAACTAGTAATGACCAGGGTTGCTAACAAAGACACTTATCACTTCCTGGCAGTCACCCAAAGTAGTGAATTAGCTGTCCCTAGACTGGTCACATAGCTTTTGGATCAAAGTTGTACTTGCACTCAAAATATGGACAAAATGGACTTGTGTTTTCCTGCTGCATGTTCTGCTGACATAACTTCCAGTCAGGTCCAAACACGGTGGGTCCCCTTCCCTTCCAAAAATGACAAAGCTAAAAACTCTGTTACATATATGTATGCTTCTAATATGTGAAAACTGGTTGAAATTCTAGTTTCTTGCTGCAGATTACTTTTTTTTTTTTAAATTTCTGTGCTCACATGCTGCTGTTTCTTCTAACTACAGGAAGTCTGCAGGGATATTAATGGCAATGATAAAATGTGGTCTGAAGAAAAAGAAAAGGAACTCCTGAGTTTATTTAAATTATTTTAGTATCATTTTTAGCTCAACTTTTTTTATGATGTGTGTTGTAAAGAGCACACTAGTAAAAGAAATGAGACTAAATAATAAGGTTATTTTCCTTCAAGACTAATCTTTTAGATCACAGTGAAGTAAGTCCATACAAGTTAACAGATTCAGGGAGGTATTTAAGTCACTCGTATCAGAAGCTCTGCTCTGCACAGGATCTCGAGCAGGATTCAAACAGGATCTAGGGTTGGCTACTATGCAATCAGTGTTCTAAACCAGTATGAATTTGGCTGTATATTCCATGATACATGGAAGTTGGATGGAAAAAATAGTAAAGCACACTATTCCATGAAAAGCCACTCAGAGGTTAGCATGTGAGAAGTTTCGCAGAAGATAATGACTATGTGAAGAGTGTTAGATGAAACAGGCACTGGAGCCAATTCCATCTGTTGTTGAATTGCCACAGCCATCTCTATCGCACCTTTTACAAATGTAATTTCTAACCAGTAGAACCTTTCCATACCAAAAAGTTTGTGTGACCACTACAGCTCAAGAGTTTTACTGTTGTTTCCTTTTTCTAGAATGTCAGTCACACCTTTTCACTTCCCTATTCAATTTCTTCAATTTTCCATATCATTCAGGACGAACAGCTTGCCAGTTATACCCACCTTCCCCTTCTTTTTTTTAAAAAGGAAGATTATGTCAGTTTTTCATGGAATAAGGAATACTATGAATTAATTTGAGATGTAATTTAAAAAAAAATAACAACTAACAATCAATGTCCAAGTAATACTTTGGTTTGCATTCTGAAATGTCTCTTTCTTCAGAAAAAATAACCTTATTGCACTTTTCCCTCATGTTACTTTTGCTATTATAAAAGCCAACTTTTCAAGTATCTAAGGAAATTGACTCACAAAGAGAGAGTGTGAAAAATGAAGTTAAACAGTGATTGACAATATTGAATTATTGAAGTCTTATCAAGATACAAATACAATAAGCTGATATATAAGGATAAAAAACTCATGAATAAAAAATCATTGACCAATTTTTTGAGAGAATATACTGAAAAAGCTAGAGAGCAACCTATTCAAAGCTGAAAATTCAGAATATGTGAATGCAAGTGTTCTTTAATTGGAGTCACAAGTTAACATGTTTACAACAGGGATAAGTGGGCTGACACACACAAAGGTTTTGTTTATTAGGCATGCCACTTGAAGGTCAGCAAGCTCAAAATGATATATAACAGCTTTTCAACACCGCTGAGTAAAAGAGTTGCTCTTTTTACCAGTTAACATGTCTAAAATAAAACCGAAAATGGCAAAAAATGTCTGGTCCTTTAACACACAGGATGATGAATAGGCTGGGCAGGAGCTACATCCTACTTTAATTAATACATATGCATATGCATGTCTTTAAAGCTCTTGCCTGCTTCTGAATTGTTCCACTGATTCAAGATGTTTGCATTAGTTCTTCATATAATGAGGCTGCTTTAGGCAATGGTATTTCAAATGACGAAAAAAATCAGAATGCTCAGGCTGACTTTTGAACTGGAACAGAGTCTTCAGCATCTCCTGTTAAAAAAGAGAGCTTTTTTTTTTCACACGGTATAAGAGCACAAGTTTACTATCTGTAACTGGATCATCTTTGCACATGTGGAACTGTAACTGCTTGTAGGAATGCTTCACACCCACTCCACAGCAAAGAGAACTAGCTTTGATTAATGGAGGCACTACAATATTTCAAGATAACCCAGCCAACCTGTGACAAGTGTATGTGAGCTCTCTCAAACAGAGATGTTGACCAAAACCTGGCAGAGATGAGACTGTCTAAGTCAAGGTGGATGGTTCATCCTTATGCCAGACGTCTGATGGTGATTTACCTCACACTTCCTTAGGTAAATTAAATTTCAGTTAACAATGATATACATGCAGACCAACAGCTTTTTGTGTACTTGGTTTCTTTCATCATGAACTTGAGTATAATGTATTGCTGTAGTATTTTCCCATTTATTTGCTCCTGGTTTTTTAGACTTGTAACCTTCAGATGATGAGGGAGAATATGTAAAAGCTATGTGTATATACAAAAGCTAAATTTATGTGATCCAGTGTTGATTTATAGTTGCAGTTTGCTGATCAACGTTCTTTCTGCAAAGTGAGTAGGTTACACTGACCTTTCTCAGCTGTTCTTCCATAATGAGTCACAAAACAAATATTGTGGCAAGCTACAGAAGCAGTCTTAATGACTTAATTTTTGCCTTATTTTGTAAAAGTGATTGTTTATATTCTTGTTTCTCTTGAATTTTGTTAAAACACCCATAGTAGATTTTTAGGCAGCATTCACTACAATCACTGAAGTCATAGCTCTTCAGAAAGTGAGAAGTCATTCAGTTTTAAGTTTCTGTCTGCACCCTTTGCTACTTTAAACAGAAGCCCTAGCCTAGTCATTGTCCTGTTTAAAGCTGCTGCAGTTCCAGTACAGTCCTTCACCAAATGCTTACAATAAATATTTCTGCAGGTCCTTCTGTAAAATTTGGCAGCCAAATAACATAGCTTTGTGGACAGTGATTTTTAACAGAAAGGAGAAAGACAGACCACGTGATTTTATATCAGCCAAAACAGGATTCTCCTTCTGTAAGCAGAGGTTACCAACTGATTAGCTAAAGCAAGGAAGTGAGCAGTCAGGTCTGAGCCACCACCAGAATAATCAGGATGCAGAGCAACTTCATGAGACAGCAAGTTAGCTCAGTAAGCAATGAGAGTAAATAGCTTAATTAACAGGTTTCAAGGACACTTCTTGCAAATACATGATCAAAATACTATGGTAGTATGGTTATCATCTGATACAGGAAACTACAGTATTGGTGACTTACATTTCTCTTACAATACACTATTTTAATATTTTAATTTTATGCTTAGTCCCTTCAGACTTGACAGGAAAATAAATACCAGCAAGTTATGCAATTCTTTAATCACATTATCTTGAAAAAAAGAAAAGGTAGGTCACAAGGCCTTTTTCCACCTCCTTGAAATATGCATGGTCCTTTTCTGTGGAGTGTGTATGGGCAGCCTGCCATTTGCATGAATACTTTTGATAGTAAAATATGAATTAATTGGATGAATAATTGTCTCAGTAGAGTACAGTTTGTTTGTTTTTTTTTTAAACATCATACAGTTTAAGGGTTCTTCTATCATTCACTGTAGTAAAAAATCTGAGGGGGTATTTTTTGTTTGGTTGGTTGGTTTGGGTTTTTTCCCCATATTTCTATTTTACTGTGAAAAAGAAGAAACAATTAAAGTATCTCCCAAGCAGATATGACAATGATTATCAGACAGAAACATACTATACATCTGAGAGCAAGAAGCAAGGTAAAAAAATAAAGGTTAATTATTTAAGTTCCTATTTTATCACCTTCTGTCCAAATACAATAAATGTTAAATAATCTCTTTAAATATGGAAGTACCACAGAATTCAGATAAACATCCACCCTCATAAGGATAACTGAGTTCTGATCCTGATTCTTTTAAAGCTCAGTTGAATGAACATGAAAAGAAGCAGTGAGGAAATGTAGGGGTTTGAGAAGAGCAAAAACTTCTAATGCTACTGAAAGGTTTTACTGAATGTTCCCAAATATCTCATACTACTGTCATAAAAGCATCATCTGACCTTAGAAATGTATCTATGACAAAGGTGAAAATGTTCAGAACAATCCATAATATGGACCCACATATGCTGACAGACAAGATAATACCACTGCAAACATTCAGGTCAATATTAAGCGGCAACATTTGCCTGTCGGTGTCAGAAAGTGTTACAGCAGATGGACGATCACAGCATCATTATTAAGTGTTTGGGACACCAGCCACAACACAGGACTGTATGTATCTTCCCACTAACATGAGACACCACTGGGGCTCAACAGCATATCCAGTTTCTTTCATTTCATTGGATTTCACTCTCTGCCTTATTTATGTTTGCCTTGACCACAACATGCTCTTAAAAACACAATGCAAAAAACAGATAAAATATTTGGGTTTTTTGTTAATAACCACCCCAGATGTGTTCCTCCCTGTAAAAGTAATTACTTTTAATACTGGCACTGTGCAAGTATGGTCAAAAGCACATAACGAAAACACAAGTGAAAGAGGATAATGGTTTTGCTTACAGGTATATCTAAAGTTTGAAAATACTGGTTTTAGAGAGATAACACCAAAGTTTGAAAACATTCTAAAAAGTAAAACAAAGAAAGAAACAAAAACAAACCAAATACCAATCCACCCAACTTATTTCATTAAGTCAGAACTGAGGCATGGCAATATTCATGCTGGAGACAAAACTCAACTTTCTTGAAATTCTAGTCTACTTCCACAATACCACTGGAAATTCATATAAGATTAAAAAAAAATATATATATAATTTTGTCTGAATCTTCACAGAATCCAAAATGGAATTCTGTCTGAAATAATTCTGTGGTCCTGGAGATGGGGCAGATCCTATCGAAAGCATATTTTTAATCTAACAACGAAATATTTAGTAACAGCAAACTTCAAGCCAGTGCTGTAATCGTAAGTCATCACATGTGCTCTTAGAACTGTTTCAATAGCGTTAGGGATCAATAGGGATTTTTTCCCTATTAAAACACTATGAGCATTACATTTCCGTGCTAAATATTTTAAAACTTAATGACTAAAAATGAGTCAACTTACAAAATTTTTTGATTTTTTTTTTCTTTAATTTGTGCACTATTTGAAGTTGCATATCTTTCAGATTCTGCCTTTCTCTTTTTAAAAGTAAAACTTCAACCATATCTCCCTACTGGTGATCCTATCCTCCTAAAATACAGTTTGTGCATTATCTTTATGCCTATCTGAAAGTACCAATTTGAGGTCTTTCCAATAAAACAAAGTGAAGTTGGCTATTTTGAGTCTTTCAAACAAAAATACCCTTCTAAACTTACACGTATCTATAAAAAGTTAACTACTTTAGTTCTCTCTCATCCACTAAGAAGGTATCAAACAGCTAGCAGCTAACCTGCATATGGGATCCACAGGTTAAAAATCTAGAAGCAAACAAGAGTCTAGAACCATCTCCAGCAAGCTGAAATGCTGAAATTGGCCAGCATAACTAGGAATGCAGGCTGTTGAAGGCTGCATCAGCTGCAGCCTATTTAACCCTTTTGGATCAAAAAGCCATTTATCCTTTTGCTTCCTACAGAACACGCTGCAGTGTCTGTTCTAGAGGTCACAAGGCATGATGTAGAAAAGTGAAAGCATGTATTAACAATTAAACAAAGACAAATTCTATGCTTCCAGGGAAGGATACAAGAAGGTAGCAACACTAATTAGTCGTGAACTATTAACAGGCACTCTAAGTACCAGTCCTTCCATATTATTTGATCCCTCCTCTGATCAATAACTATCATCCACACAATAAACTGCAGTCTTCAGCTTCTCCTACACAACTCTAATTCATGTCATATTGCTCTTTTTTACTTTAAACCAGTTCTTAGCAAAGATTTCTACATAGAAGAGTACTGGGGCAATATGAAGTGAATCTAGATCAGCAAAGAATATTAATCATAACTATTAATGCAGCTACCAGAGACATGAGTAGAGCAGGAATGATTCAAGGTCATTGGTTGTATTTCCTAATTCTCTTTCTACTGAGGAAATAATAGCTACTAAGCTAGCTGGGGAACAGAAATAAGGTGCAACACTTGCAACACATGGCAAGAAAATAAATATTGCCTTCACGAATAACTAAGAGTGACCTGAGAAATGAGAGAACTGGACAAGGAGGACAGAGACACAACAGGTTTGGACTAGAGAAGTTCAAATGCATTTCAAAAAAGCCGGTTAGGGCTCTTCTGAAGTAATTTTGTCTTCAACAGAGTACAAATTAATAAAAACGAAAAGAAAATTGACAAAAGCTTGAACATCATACTGTTGCTTTGGTTGCATTTCTTTTTTGTCTGAAATGGGAGGATGCTCTGCACTGGTGAATACATAAAATAGGTTTATGAATTGACTGTCACAGAGGGCTACCTCATCTAGCTATGGGGAAAACCGTAACCATGCTTCTACTCCACTGCTCCAGTCACAGCACATAGTGCTACATGCTATGAAAGGAAGATGTAAATTCCATGGGCAAACTTATGGTCGCTTTGGCATGCTAGTAGTACTGCTCTTCTCTTGCAAAGAAGCTTTCTTCTCTGCTGTTGCAGAATTTACAGTTTTCACCTACAAACTCTGTAACACTAGGACCCTGCCACAAACCACCTCTTGAAACTGCAAGCAAAAAATATTTCAGTGTACAGCACAATTATCCCAAGACATGCGGACAGACCATTAACAGTCACAGTGGTTAAAGTGGCTCAGCAAAGGCAAAATGCACTTAAAGTCACAGAACAGGAAAAGGCCTCTAAACATTATTGTTCTGGCTTCCTATGTGCTCCTCTAATGGATATATAGTTTTGAGAAGACTAGAAAAATAGTTTAAAGTTGGAGCTTACAATGACTCCTTGAACGACTTCTCAAAGTTGTCATGTTTTGTGCAGAGCCATCCAAATCCTGCTAGTCAGAAAACTTTCCTGCCCATGGAAAGGACTGTTCGGTACCAAACCCAGCATAAACTCACTACGTTACTACTGTTTTATCATCATCATATACCTTCTTCTAAACATAGACTCTAACAAAGAAAATGGTCTGTATTAGCAGCCAAATGTGAACAACTTCAGGCTTTCAATGTGGCTCAAAGAGGCCTTCTATGGGCACTCTTAAAAATGCACATATTAATCTCACCTCAGGAAGGATGCTAGATATTCAGAATCACAGCATCACAGAATACTTGGGGTTGTAAAAGACCTCTGAAGATCATCTAATCCATCCTCACTGCTACAGCAGGTTGCATAGGACTGTTTGAAAATTTCCAGACAGGTAGACTCCACAACCTTTCTGGGTAGCCTGTTTCAGTGCTCAGTCACCCTCAAAGTAAAAAAGCTTTTCCTCATATTCAGATGGAACCTCCCATGTTTCAGTCTGTGCCTGTTGCCCCTTGTTCTGTTGCCGGGTACTACTGAAGACAGTCTGGCCCCATTCACTTGACACCTTCCCCTAAGATAAGTGTATGCACTGATGAGATGTATTCTCAGCTGCCCCTTCTGCAGACTAAACAGGCCCAGCTTCCTAAGCCCTTCATCATAAAAGTGATGTTCCAGTCCCCTAATAATCTGTGTAGCCCTCTGGTGGACCAGCTATCCAGTAGTTTCTTGTCTTTCTTGAACTGGAAAGCCCAAAATGGAGCCCAGAAGAGTACTGCAGATATTGCCTCACCAGGGCTGAGCAGAGGCAGGAGGTGGGTGTAATTTCCACTAGTTTTCTGAAGAGGTAGCAAAAAATGCAGATCCTATTTCTGCTTACAAAGAAATGCTTCACAATTTCCTCCTTGCTATCAGGACTGTTTTTCCTAGTAATTTATAATTATTGGAAAGGTCAAGCTCAGAATCTGAAGCATTGTAAACTGAAAAATCTTTTCAGCAAACACTTAATACAAGAGAGTCATGTCCAATATCTGTTATGCCTTACAAGCATGTATCTGTGTTAACAAAAGCAGTGCAACCCTTTCCAAGACATTTCTTTAAACCAGTGAAAATTCTGTAGAGAGATATACACACACCTAAAAAAAAAAGCAACAAAGCTGTTCTATTTTTGTTTCTACCTTGGGGTAAAAGCACGTGAGCTTGGAAACACTGAACACATTTGTTTCATTATACTTCTTGGATGTGTGTTTCCTTCTGTACCTACAGAGAGGTAGGTTTCATGACCAAAGCAGAATGTAGTAGTAAAATGGCTCTCCTTATGGAAGCATTTTAGTCATGAATGAACAAAATTACAAATTAAGCCAGGAAAATTTTTATAAGTGTTTACAAAACCTGAAACTCCCTGTAGTTAAGCAGCAATTTACCACCGCTTTACAGTCACTAAATGTTTTCACTTCACCTGGCACTGCACCCAGCAGGGCCATACAGCACTTAGAGGAGTTTATTTTACAGCATGGCAAATTAAACATTTGGGTAATTTCTCTAGGAGCTTAGCTAGTTTCTGTTTCCTGTTAATTAACAGATGTGCCAGACCATTCCCTTGACAAAACATAAGTATTAGGACAGGGTAGGTCAGTGGGCAAGGATGAGGATTGGATTGATGAGAGAAGGGTTGCATAGTTGTGCCAGTATGCTCTTCTCCATATTTGTAGAAGCTCTAGGAGATACTGCATATCCTGACAAAACAGAGTTTAACACCTGACATATATAGACTCTCCAGTAGTGTCCTTATCTCTCCTATGGAAGGAGGAAAAGCTCCTTTAGAGCTACTTCAGGAAAGGAATCCTCAGATGTGTTATTCCACGCTCTAATCCGCAGGCACGCACCAGAGGGGACTCACCACTGGAACACAGCACAGGTTACCTCTGAAATAACTGACCATCCCAATATGCCTCTAGATTTGAAAAACCTTGAGCTGTGTTGTTTATACCTTTCAAAGGTGTAATATAAGGTTGCTTACAAACCCTCTGGGTGTATTTTGGTCACTTGCTTTGGTCACCCTTCAGATTAGGGTTCCTTCCAGTTGGTTACCAAGAACACCTTCCATCATGGGTAAGAGCTTATAATAAGAAGTCTCATGAGAGTAAGACCTTTATAACAAAGGCCAGGAGTCTGTCTTTATAACAAAAAAGTTCTGCTGTTATTATGAGACTGTCCATAATTTTACAGAGCTCTTCATCTTTACTAACAGTAATCTGAGAACCATCTTCTGGAACTGCTTGCATTTAAGAAGTCTAGCTTTTATATTTATAAATGCAGGTGAAAATCCATGAGAGAAATTGCACTCAATTGCTTTTCAACAGCTCAGACCCTCTGTCTTTATACTCCTCTAACTTCATCCTCATTTGTTTCACATTCCAGAAACCAGCCTCTCTTTCAGTACATGGACAGAAATGAAACACACAAGAATTAAACATGTCCACTGTAGAAAGTTTACAAGATTTTGACCTTGAAGACAGAGAACAGACAAATAAACTTGTAGCCTTTAAAACATGAATTGAAAATGTATTCTTTTTAACTACTTACTGTTAAAAAAAGAAAGTATCAAAGAGCAGAAATGCACTTGATGGCCATTACCTATGCTCAATATAGGTATTTAGTATTGTACATTTCAAGTTTTACTTGCTCACACACAAAAGGTAATTTTAAGTTACTTTTAGACAACAGTACCCACATAAAAGAAAGCATCCACGCAAAATTATGACGATCAAAGGGCTGGAACACTGTCCAGATGAGGAAAGACTAAAGCAGTTAGGTTTTTTCCTCCCTAGAGAAGTCTTGGGGATGGGGTATCTAATCACAGTATTCCAGTGCTACAAAGAGAACCAGAAGAGGTTTCATCTTAATACATGATAACTTTTTTTTCAGTGAGGACAACCAACTATAAGGACAACCTCCCTAGGTATGTGGTGGACTCTCTGTTGCTGGAGGCTTTCAAGATGCAATTGGACAGGCTGCTCAATAGTCTCATCCCATTTCCCTGTCCTATGAAAGGTGAAAGTAGATGATCTTTTGAGGTCCCTTCACAGAATGGCCCTTACATCCCAGGCTATTCTATGAAAACCATGCTATTCTGCTGATTTTATCAGAAAGTTTATAATCTATTTGTTAAAAGATATCATGAACTGTAGAGCTCTGTGCAGAAAGGGTTTAATATTCCTTACAAGTTGTCAGCAGTCTGACTTTAAAAAGCAACTTCAATGATTCCTCTCTTCTTGAAAAAGTAATCAGGAATGAATCATGAAATGATAATATTCTTTGAAATAAAGGCTAGCAAAAGTCTCACAGTACATGAGCAATCTAACTGGAAGTCTTGAGCAAAGTATCCCAAACACTACTGTGATGATGCATACATGCGACAGATGCATGTGTACCAAAGCATCTCACACTGATGCTGCCAGGTAAGGTATCAGCAGTGTTTCAAGCTCTGGGCCATGTAGCAGCTAATAATGTAAGCACATAGCCATCTGTGTTTCCCGGAGACTTAAACCTTTCAGCAGCTGCTATAGCTGAATAAGAACAGTCATAAGCACTTACTCAGTGCAACATGGAGATGTTTCACAATTCAAATCCTTCTGCCAGATACTGGGTGAGATTTGCCAGGCAAAATATGTTTAAATATGCATTAATTTAAATAATCTTGCTCACCTCATCTTTCCAGAGATGATCTGAAAACTTGGCAAGGTTCTGGCACTGTAATCAGGTTGCAATCTTTTCTTGCTAGATTTGATCATTTTGCCTAAGGATCAATCTACAAATCCCTTTTAGCATGAGTATCCTGGTATCATTGCCCAATTTGCATTATATGTAAAATTTGCATTATATGTAAAAATTACAAACTTCTCTACTACATCATGAGAATTGGAGGGTATGGAGAGAACTTGCTAGCAAGACTATCACCTTTTAAGTGAACTTCAGGAGGACTTGGGCATATAAGTTAAATTCTATTCTGTATGTCTTCTTTCTTTTTCTAAGAGCCTCACTTTAGGGACTCACTGAATAACTGCTCACCAAGAAATGAAGGTCTCCTACACAGGCTTGAGACCCAGCAGGTAGTAATTTTATATTTAAGATTTTATCTTCAGTCAAAAGTTTAAGCAAAAATTCCAATTACTCTAATAGAAAACCAGCATCTGATACACAGTTTTGCATTGCTAACTAGGCACACTGAACCAGATCTTGGTTTCAGTTAAGACAACTGATGTTATCACACAAAACAGTGAATGTAGCAGCCTGTACCTAAAGCATGTGTTAAAGATATTTCAAGTCACAGTTCTTGACCTTTTTTTTCTCTAGAGAAATGAATAAATGTAGACGCCCCACAACTGTGGATCTAATAAATCTAAGCAACTCTGAAGCACTGTTCAAACTCTCTAGAGGTGGTAAAATAGAGTGACAACAGCTTTGCTCTCCAGTTCCCACAGTCATTAAGATGCTAAGGATACATTAAAAAAAAAAGGTAACAAAATAGTATTTGATTGAATTCCAATGAGTAAAAAATACTTTTACTTCTATTTCAACTAATTTTAGCCTAAATCTGACATGCTCAACTCCTTGGAAATAGGATTGTCTCAACTTCTTTATCCTGCACCCATTCATTAGACCCACTTTGATGTTCAGACTCTTTAACAATACCTGATTCTCAACTGTATTCACTGGAAGGAATCTCACTGAAAAGCCCCAGCACTGCCATCCACATCTTTCTTCCAAGACACAGTTTATCTTTTCTGCCTGAAATATTTTTATGCAAAACATGTATTATTGCATGTAACACAGACCAGGCTATGTTTAACTTTTTAGATTTCAAAGAGGCACTAAAAGGTTGACTTCTGAAACTTTGGAATTAAAGGAAAAGAACCAAAAAACACTCCCTTTCTTCAAGTGTTAAGGAAAATAAGCCTTTGAGTAACCTCAGAACTTGTGAAGGAAAATTGAGGCTTTTGAAGCAGTATCATTTCAGGCTGCAGAATAAGCCTCACTGATTATTTACTACAGTGCGTAGCTGTTGAAGTTATACATGTTGAATAGTGACCTCAGGAGCATGGTACACCAAAAAAAGGGCAGCAACTATAAAGGGTTATTATTAATCCCCCAATGGAACATTCCACATAAAATACACATAAAGAAAGATCTTAACAGTAACATAGTGACAAATTTCATACTGAATCAAGGCACATCAGCTAGTAGGAGGTACTCATTCCACCGCAGGCTGACCAGAGCACAGTGTTTTGACCTGCACTGGCAATTACATCTTGCTTCTCCTGTAACTTTATGGCCCTACAACACAAAGGTTTTCAGGATCCAATGCAGTCTCCATTGTGGCCTTGGTGGGGAACTGGAGGATAAGGAAAGGGAAGCAAGCCTGGCCAAGCAGGTCCATATTTCAAGAAACATACTCTGTGGTGCTTTGTGTGTGATTCCAGTGACTATCAGCAAAATCAGGCTTGAGGGGAAAAGAACCATATGCTGTGAACATCTGCAGGAGCAAATGCAAGCCTCAAGACCTTTACCCAGGGGATATACAGCTGCCAAACACACCCCACCAATCTGTCAGGTTCTGTAACTCAGAGACAAACCCAGTATTTCCAAGTCAAATACTGCCAATTTTTTTATATATTTGACTAGAAGAGTGTGAATAACCTTGTTTTGTATATGTTTACAAAAAGTTTGCCTCAAGTCTGAAACAAGCAAGCAAAAAAAAACCACAGACAGGTCTATCCAAAATTTAGTGACTGGGCTGCAGAAGTTGCCATCATAATACAAGTAGAAAAAGCTTGTTGGATGACACTTCATTTTCTAAACTTCTAGTCTTCTTCATTTTTGCATTTGTTTACTACTGTGGCAGCTACAAACAACTTTTCTACATGCTAAAGGCATCTCAGGCCTACCTGCAAAGCCAAAGAATAATAAAGTAGAAAGAGGTGTGAAAAAAGAAGTTATAGCTCCATTTTAGGAATGATGTGCAGTAAAAGAGAAAAGAGAGAAAGAAATCACAATTTTTACCTGATATTGTTCTTAAATTGATAAAATGTGTACAATGTCACAAAGAAAACTGGAGAATGGAAATTGACAGGTTAAGTAGCTGAAGAAGCCTTTGTAATAGAGGAAAATCCTGAAGACACTAGTGAAAAACCCCAATAAGATCTTTCGTGTTCTGGATTACAGAAGACAGCTAAGAGCATGAAAAAGAGCAGGGTAGTAATACTTCACAAATAGTCATTCTATAAGTGGTTTAATGGGCATACACACACCTCAAATGGGAAGAGGTCTGTAACTGAATTGTCCTTACTCGGTAAGAGCAAGGAGTTCAGATGTGAGAGTCAGTCAGTCACTGAAGTGAGAAAGGAGAGGTCAAGGCTTTTGGGACTAAAACTTGTTCATGCTAAGGGCAGGGAGGAAAAAGGGAAAACTTGGCAGCAGAAGGAAGAAGAGGCAAATTGAAGATTGTGACGTCAATCTCACAAGTGTGAAGCAGGTGAAGGGACCAACTTGAAAAAGTGACATGGGTAATGCTCTCTTAATAGGCCTAATTGTCATGATATATCTAGACAGGCACGCCAAGAACTCTGGCTACCTTATTTGCTTCCTTTGCAGTCTGATATCCCATACATTATAAGCTATCTGCGGTCATTCTACAACCATTGTGCAAGCTTAAAATTAAAAAATAAACATGAGATATGCTATCAGTGCGTTACTCAATGTTAAAACTGAAATTCCCAGTCATTATTATACTAAAATCATAGAATTACAGAATGGCTTAGGTTTGAAGGGATATTAAAGATCATCTAGTTCCAACTTCCCTGTCACAGGCAGGGACACCTTCTAAAAGACCAGGTTGCTGAAAGTCCTGTTCAATCTGGCCTTGAACAGTCAGGGATGGAGCACTCACAATTTCTCTGGGTAATCTGTTCCAGTGCCCCACTACCCTCTAAGTAAAAAATTTCTTCCCAACATCTGAATCTCTCCTCTTATTTTAAAGCTCTTCCCCTTATCCCATCACTGCATGCCCTTGCCAAAAGTGTCTCTCCAGCCTTCTTGTTGGCCCCATTTAGATACTAGACAGTGGCTAGAAGGTCCCTGTAGAATACATTGATAGCTTGATTCGTGCAGATCTCTTAAATAATATGAAGATCTAAAACAGCAAGTGTGATTTATAAGTTACCCCTCAAGATTAACATTACCATCTTAGCTATTAAGTCTCAGAATATCCACTCTCTCCCCCCTTTGCCTAGCACGCTTATTCTTTCAAAATGCTAATAAACCCACACACCTTTTACTTATATCTATCTATGTATATACAACATTGCACAGAGACTGAAGGTATGGCATTACACTCATTCACACAGAATGAGATTGATTTGTTTGCTGAAAATGACGAAGTTCCAAGATTGTTGCATAAACTTATCTCAACACATTGCCAGAAAAATCCTCATCCCAATAAGATCAAGTTTCATCCTGTTTTCAAATATGCTTAGTGGAAAGAGTTATAGAAAGATCTGCTACTGAAAGTCTCTTAGGACCTCATATAACAATTACACCCTAATAAAAATGGAAAGTAACTCTGCTTGCAAATCTGAGGTATCCTGCATTGTTAAGATCATATTTGTTCACTAGTTGCTTGCTCACATACTTGCAAAGAGTGTTCTTTTGGTTTCCCTTAAAAAATTAAGGCAGTTTTATGGCATCATCAAAAAATAAATTTATTGACATAGTGGCATACAAAGGAAGACAAACACCTGCACTTGACAGTAAACAAGTTAGGAGTTCCAAACTACATACAGGTTAGTCCCATCACAAACCACTAGCAAAAAAAATTAGATCCTTCAACCAAACTATAAACAGTTGTTTGTTCAAGAATTAGCGCGCATCATCTGTAGCCTAAATAAGTCTCTGAAGGCTAAAGTCCAGAAATCAAGTTCCTGAATTCCAAGCCAAATTTCCATCCCCAAAATATCCCGTGTCTCGTTACGTATTAGTCATCAGCAGGAAACAAGTACGGTCCAGAAAATGCACTTACAAAGGCGAGAGATTAGTGCATTAT
>VWZF01003289.1:31951-57631 GCA_013396755.1 Sclerurus mexicanus
GCTTGATGCACCACGGGTCACACCTGTCTCTTTTGGCCACCAGGGCACATTGTTGACTCATATCCAACTTGCCATCTACCCAAACCAAGAGATGCCTTTCTTTGGCACTTCTCTCCCCCAGTTATATATAATTGTGATTACTCTGTCCCAGGCTGAGAATCTGGCACTTGCTCTTGTTAAATTTCGTGTACTGGGTGATTGCCCAGCTCTCTAGTTTGTTGTCATCTCTCCGTAAGGCCTCTCTGCCATCCGGGGAGTCCACGGTTCCTCCTATTTTAGTATTGGCAAACTTAATGTACATTTAATTCCTGCATGCAGATAATTTATAAAACTACTGAAGAGCACTGGCCCTAAAATTGAGCCATGGGGAACCCCACTATTGACTAGCTGCCAGCCTGATATAACCCCATTTACTGAGCTGTCAGCCAATTGCTCACCTAATGTATTATGAACTTGACTAGCTGTGTGCTGGACTTTTCATCTAGAAGGATACTGTGAGATATGGTACCAAACGTTTTACTAAAATTGAAGACCTCAAATCTACTGCCTTTCCTTGGACAACTAGATGGGTGACCTTGTCATTAAAGGAAATTAGTGAAGCAGGACCTTCCCCTTGAACCGGTGCTGGCTGTGACCACTTTGACCTCTTGTGTCTCAAGTGTTTTTCATTAACTCCCGGAAAAAACTTATCCATAATTTTACCAGTCACTGAAGTGATACTGACAGGCCTGTGATTACCAGTCTTCCTTCCTACACTTCTTGAAAACTGGGAGTACATTTGCTGTGTTTCCAATTGACTGGGACCTCTCTAGATTCTCAAGACTTGAAAAATAATGGAGAGAGATTCTGCAATGACATTGGCCAGCTATTTCAGTATACTGCTGTGGGTCCCAGTGGATCTCATGAGTCTATGTGCATCCAGCTGGAACAGCAAGTCCAAAGAAGGTTCAGAGTCAACAGGGAGTTTAGCATTTTCCTAATTTCAGTCTTTCAAACCAGAGATTAGGACTCAATGGTGTTAAAAACAGAGTCAAGGCAGTAATAAAATGCCTCTGCTTTATCAAAAACATCTTGTTTTTGAGGTGTTTGACCTAGTAAAGTAATGGACCAGTATTATCTCTCAGTCTTCTTTTGTAGTTAATGTATCGAACAAAGAAGCCCCCTTTGTTGTCCTTCACAGTGCTACTCAGTTTGGACTTTAACTCAGCTTTGGCCACATGAATTTACTCTCTACAGTGGCAAACAGTATCTCTGTAGTCCTACTCCATCATCCTTTTTTTTCAGCCCTGTGCTGTCCACTCTTTGCAGGAGAGTTAGAACTTTCTGAATCTTTTATTTGAATCTCTAAATATGTTCATTTAGATTAGTTTTTGCTAATTTTTTTGTTTGCTTTTGTACTAAGTTCCGATAGACACAGTCACCATTTCGAGCACCTTGCCAAATCCTCCTATCAACCACTTCATTCTTTCTGTAGCTCGGAGTCGTGATATTTCAGTCCAACAAAGTGTGAATTGCTTGTGTATATAAAAGACAAAGCTGTTCAGCCTCTTCTTGGACAAACTCTGTTCTCACACCATTTCATTTGCATCTCCTGCAGAGTTTAAGAGTGAAGGAATAAAAGCTTCTTCCATGACTTTACTGAGCATGACCTTAGACTTGCCTTAGGTCAAACCATGATCTTTTACATAAGAAATTGGAGACTGGATGTTATGTTAAACATTTTGAAAGTAAAATGAAATTATTTTACATGTAGTTTAATCAGATTACTACTTTCAAGCCTGTAAAGTGGGATCCTTATTTTAATAGTAGTTCTTTGCAGATTTAGCTCCTGAATTATTGCTGTAGCCTAATCATGTTGGAAATCAGAGGGCAAAAGTATTGAAACAGGACAACAATGGACAGCTTGATAAGGAAGAGGCTTGTTTCTCAGTTTATGCCTTCTTTCTGCTTTCCACAAAAGATGATGCATGTTGAAGTGTGCTAGACTTCAAAATGGAAAGAAACAACAAAACAAAAGCAAATTTATTTACAGGGATATTATACTTAAGGGATGAGATACAGCAACTCAGGTTGTTTATATCATTGATTTTAATAATAATGTTTCTCTTTATAATACATTTCTTTTCAATTTCTAGTAAAGAAAGTCTTTAAGATGTCTTAGAGTGAAAAACTAGTTGTAATATGATCTTAAAATGTAGGAATTTTCCTGAAGCCAGATCTAAAGTGGGGCACTTATAGTTAGGCCCTCCCTCAGCTAGAGTGTATCCAAGAGGAATTTGACTCAGTGATGTTGAAAATATTAGCCCAATCCAGAGACTGCTCAAGGTTTTCAGTTGACTGTTTGGGCAATCAGATAGACCTCAACTTTTGGTATACATAAAATGCTCTGCCTTATCGACCCAAATGCTCATGTATTGTCATTGTTAGTTCCCTTTTAGAAAAACTATGCCGGAAGAATTTGTTGAAAGGTAGCCGGCAGGTACCTTAAGCCTATGTAAGTTTACTATTTCCTTAATCTACTGACAGTGTCAGACAGATTCCTATAGTACAGCAAAAAGTTTGGTTGATATTCAGCCTGGAGTTACATCATATCAGACTGTGACTGTTTAAGGGATTTTAAAAAAATTAATTTCCTGGAGGACAGCCAGTTTTGTGGGAATTATTCCTCATATTGTGATAGTGTATTTCTCACAATAACCTTCCCTTGGAAGTATAGGCTACAGAAATGGGACCTTTGTCCTGTCTTCAAAGGCTGCAGAAGTATTAAGAGAATTCCAGGTACTTGACAACACAGGGTGTGGTACACAGGAGTCCTGCCTTTCCTGCTTTCAGCCACTTACCTTACAATGCCAATATTCTTTGTCAGATGCTTCTAGGAAGCAATCATTATTTGTTTATTCAAACCAACACCCAGAGGAGGGTGAGGTATTTTGAGAGGGATGTTCATTGGTCATGCTTTGATGTCACATTGCATGACTCCTACTTGGGGAGGGTAATGCTGAGCTTTTTAAGTAGGTCCCTTAGGAGTAATGAAGATACTCTAAAGCTAAAGAACCACTGCAGATGAGTAAGGTCAGGTAGACTAACCTAGAAGGTATTAATAACCATCAAGATGACTATTTCTCAAATGCACTAGCAAAATAAAGCCTGGTGCATGTTTATGGAATAGGGGAAGTTTGGATCATACCAACCAAAGTCAAAACTTTCATCTGGGGCATTCAGTGTGTAGAAGTTCACACCAAAGATGATTTTCCACAAATTTGACTGTGTGCAGCTGTAAGAAAAAGAACTGTGTAAGTCTGAAGTAGCTATCAAGGGCACCTTGCACTGACAGACTATTACCTCCACAGCGGCATCAGGAGGAATAACACTGCTATGCAATGCCCTGTGTCCAAAGTCTAGGAAACAGTGGAACACGAACACAGTGGTGAGAAAGTAGCAGGCCATTTTATTTCTGTCAGTTTTGACACACTGTCTCAGTGGCACCTTCTAAAATCTATTAATCCCATTTCTGAAACTTCTTGCCATGGTCTGGGAGAAGGGAACAGAAAAAGGAAAACAGCAACAACATTCAGAAACAGATTATTATTTTCTTGGCTTTTTTTTTTTATTTTTAAAGGAAGGAGATGAGACTGCTGCACTTGCTGTTTCACAGGCTTGTACAAGAACCCAGATGAATCAGAACTGAAGGCATACAGAGACGGTCCAGTTTTTCAATGTGTTCACAGCAACTTGTACCAATGCCCCCTACTGACTTCAGAGGCATTAGTCATTGCACATAGAGAACATAGAAGCATATATAAAGCATTACTATTCTTCCTCTGCTGCTTTGCCCATGAACATACATGATTTCCTTAGCCATTACTGCTACTAGACAGAGATTGTAAATACCATTTATACAATCCACTTTACTTTAAAAATACATGAAACGTTGAACTACACCTATGGGTCAAGCTTCATATAAAAACCTTAAAGGCTGTGATAGGAATTTTTCTCAGAGTTGCAGAGGCATTGAATTATATAAGGCTGTAAACAACACTGGAGACTGTATGTAGAACTCTGTGCAACACTCAAGAGCACGCAGCCATCTCAACAACCTCCAAGTTCAATGGTTTAATCTTTTTTCCAATTGCAGACTTTCTAATATTTTTCTGCAGAAAGATATGTCACTGCACAATATTTTTAACTATACTGACAGCAGTTTATTCAGGCCAGAGAGTGAAACAAGCCTAAGAAACCATTTACAGATCTCCCAAGGTTTTTGAGCCTCCAATTGAAAAACTATTTAATTCAGCTGTGCTCCAAATGCACTAACAGAATAGAGTCCTTTAGCTGTTGTGAAAATAATTATGTGTATAACTTTTACAAATAAAATTAACAGGAGTTCTCTAGCTGATGCAATAATCTAAATTTAAGACTTTTCTTTTTCTGGCACAAAAAACTTCCAGTGTCCCTTATATTTATGCCAAAACCTTCACATCATGCCCAAGCATTGTGTTACATCACACTTACATAAAAAAACAAATTAAACTTGTAGAATCAGTCAGATATGACACATAAGGAAGGAGAAGAATAACAACATCCTATGAATCATGCTCATCTTTTGCAGTTCTGACACATTACAGGAGGAAATGTGAGAGCTGCCTAGCTGTATTTCTAAATCCATTAATTGTCTGCCCTTCTAATATCACAGATGCATCATAATAAAAGACTTGAGTATGAGGATTGTTTTTGCTATGAAATTGAATATTGTTTGATTGCAACACCGTTTCCAGACACAACTATTTTGCTAGAGCCATTTTCATGTTTACAGCTAACTGAGCTGGACCTACACACAAGCACCATTAGTTTTATTCTGTTAAAAATCTCAGCCTGAGCATGATTTGAGAAAACAGCATCCAACATCCACAGTGGAAAGGTCAGGCAAAAGATATCTAATACATTAGTTAGAGAAAATTTGAACGGACAATATTTTCTCTGTGACATACTGATGTAAATATGCTGCCTGAAGAGTGCTTCTTGTCCTGAAGAGGAAAAAAAACCTCAGGGGAAAAAGCCTGGTGCATAAGCATAACACAGTCAAATAATACGGAATTAGCATTCAGGAAACCTTGGTTCTCTTTCCAGGTGTTCTGAGGCCTTCAGAAAAATCACTTCATGTCTGTATGTATCATGTCCCTATCTGTAGAGCGAATCCAATGTGGTCTCTCAGTTAGAAACTTTTCAAGCCTTATTCTTCCTTATTGGGATGTAGAATTATGAAGCATCTTATTATTGTCAGAGGTTATCACTAGTTCAGTTTCTGGTCCTTTGCTTCCAAAATATAATCTGTCTTTCTCTGTCACAAAGGGAAGGAGTTTCCATGCTACTAAAAACTTAACCACCTCTGTGAGACCCAGAACACCATGGTCTTTCCTCACATAATCCTCGTGTACCCTTGGGAAAGCATCAAGTGTATCCCACTGAAGTACCAAAAATGCTCTTGCCTACACAACAGCTTTTGTTTAGTTTTTATAGGTACAACTTTCAGTCCTTCTATCAAGATAAACTCAAGCAGTAAAATCAGCAGCTTTCTCTAAAAATTCCTTAGCAACTTGTAAAGAATAGGAACAGGCAAGTTGTCTGACAATACAATATCGTGGTCTCAGAAACCATACATTCTTCAGTTTACTGCTTACTCTTACAAAAAAATAAAACAGAAGTGATTTTGGAGAACTTATCCTGTGCAGATAGGAACATGCTAACCTTCTATTATCTCTCTCTTTTTCCTATTCCCCGCTCTTTCCCCCCACCCCGAATGTGTCAGGAGCCCTGCATTCTCAATTGTAGTCTTGAGTCTTGGCCATGAGCTATAGCAATTCTTTTTGGCTCAATAATCCAAATAATCTTTGTGGGTGCCAGGAACATAGATTTCTAGAAAGTCTACATTTCTAATGTACTCTGTTTTGTGTTTTAAGCTTTCTGTTCATTTGCCAAGGTACAGATAATCTGTGCCTTTGTGTCTTCAGCTTTAGCTAGCACAACCTGGCAATGCTGATCAGTTGTACAGCCCCATCTTGCTTTCTCAGCAGGGTCTCAGCCAACAGCAGTGCACCCCAAGTGGATAGTGCTGGTGTGGAAAACAGCACTACAATGATTTTTAACTATTTGGTCAAACAGATTCTTTGCATCTGGCGCAGTCACTGGGCCTCTTCCAGTCCATGCTGTGAGCAGTTGGACTTGATGATCTTGAAGGTCTTCTCTAACCAAAAAAATTCTATGATTCTACAATTCTGAATTGTGAAAATCTGTTGCTTTGATTTAACTTTTCTTTCTACATTACTAACTACATTATCATGGCTATTACTGCAACTTCATTTCTTTCTATTATGTATATAAGAAATATTTCTCTGTAAAAAGACTTGGGAAGGTAAGTCATGGGATAAACGCGCTCTTGCAAATGAATCCTTCAGACTTTTCTTACTCACAATCTCCAAGACTAATATCCATGACAAAACAGGAGACCTCTGTAGCATATGATGACAACATTCTGATCACATGGATAATAACACTGGAACTCAGTACACATTTTCTGCTGTAACAACTGCAATTAAAGGGCAGTCACTACGCAGTGTAAATTTTCGGTTAAGATTTAGCCCTTCTATCTCTTTCCTTGTTAAGTAAATTACCTTTTCTTGCAGAAGTATATATCCACTCCAGTACTAGTCCCAAAAATTAAGCACTCAGAATTTTGGAAAGTGTTGCAAGAATAAATGTAACTCTGTGAAGCACAACTCAAACCACCTTGATCTATATTCTGAGTAGTACATTTAATTATGTGATCACAGGCTTTGGTTTCAACCACGTCTTATTTTTTCACATTTAATTGCTTCCTGACTCAACATACTTTCTCTCACCCATGTCTTTCAGTTCCTCCCCTCATTTAAGCTTTGTTGTTTCAGTCTTAATTTTCCTACTTTGTTAGCTATGAGCTTACTGATGAATGTCTAATTTCCATTGTGCCAATGAAGTGCTAGTTCAAGTCCAATAATATCATAGACTCATAGAATGGTTTGGTTTGGAAGAGATCTTAAAGAGACCTAATCCACCCCTTCTGTCATAGGCAGGGACATCCTCCACTAGACCAGGTTGCTAAAAAATAAGAAAAAAATCCCCTTTCTCCTTTCTCCTCTTCCACTTACAGGCCAGCCAGCTGTTAAATTCCCCGTTATGACTCCGTGCCATTAAGAACAATCATGTAAGACCAAGAAGCTGTTTATTTTCCATGTCTCTGATTAAACCCAGATCCTTTCTAGCTCAGTCTCCAACAGTTGTATTCTTCATAATCTCCTTCACTTTTCACTTGATAACACTTTCCCCCCTCATCTTCTGTCTGCTTGTTTCCCTTCCAGTCAGTCTCTTCCTGTCTCCTTAACCTACACCTGACTTCTAAGGTTTTGGTTTGCAGATTTTTTTGGTTTGGTATATTTTTGGGGGTGTGATGCTTTTTAGTTGTTTTGGTTTGGTTTGTTTTGGTTTGTTTTGGTTTGCTTTGCTTTGCTTTGCTTTGTTTTGCTTTGTTTTGTTTTGCTTTGTTTTGTTTTGAGGGCTCAGTAGAAATGAAGAAAAGAGGTGTTTTCTGCTTTTGGTCCTGGCACCTGATTCCGCATTTGGACTTGTCGAAAGCAAACATCAGTGTCTGTCCTAGGAATCAGTGACAGACTTCTCATTGTACTTGGTTGCAATGGGATATAGCAAAGACCCTCTGATCATTGAGGAAGGATGTTACATGAAGTCATATAAGTCATTGAGGGGTTTAGGAGTTCAGGGTAGAGAAAGTCAGCTAAGCGTTGACAAGGTACCCTTTTCAACAACAGTTAGGTCTACAACATTTTTAGGTATGTTACATATATTTTACTTGGAAAGCCAAGAGGTGGTAGAAGAGTAGCAACACTTTACGAGCAGAAAAATTAATACATATATTCAAATATAAAAAAATGAAGTTGTCAGTTTTTTAGTTGGGTTTTTAGCTAGTATCTCCCCCATTTTCTTCTGTGTGTTAAAAAGTGTTTCACTGAGTTTCCATATCTCTGCTACCTTTCCTCCGTTAAGAAAAGAGAGGAAAAAAACCCCAAACCCTCAAGAATTCCCTGATCATATTTCAGTAGCTGCCATGAAAATCTAGTATTTTACTAGATGACAGGCTACATAAACTTGCCCAAGGTTGTTGAAGGTGAACTGTGCTCAACAGGCCAAAAGGGTGTCAGTGCCTTGACTGATTCCCCTGGGCTAGCTGAGAACCCTTGAAGCTTGCTTCCTCTTTTAGTGATGCCAATATTGTTGCAGTTTCAGCCTTGTTAATGGAAAGGGACAGACATCTGGTCATGTCATTGTTTCAGTACTGTGGAACAGTTTAGAGTTTCTAATAGATTTATAGAAATAAAAAACATTTTTTGGCTTTAGGATTTCTGGTTTGACCATGGAAAGAAATAAGATTAAAAGGCTGAAGATATGCTTCTGAGATACAGTGGGTTGCTGAGAAGTTGAAACGAATCATTTTCCTAAGAATTAGCCACTTTTGCCCCATGTTAGGGTTCGCATATTAGTTTTCAGATATTTGTTCAAGATGGACTGAGGTGAAGAAAAGCTGCATTTTAAGGAGGGACTATTGCTTCTGCTGGGCATAGAATTGGACTGCAGAAAATGGGACTCTGCTCAAGCTTGAAGAATTGCTAAAAGGAGCTCATATGCTCAGTAAACTACTCCTGGGAGCACAGTCATTCTAATAGTGTGAGAAATGCCAATGCAGCTACTTAGTGTTCGGTTCAAGCAGAGGCCAGTTAGATTGGACTTGCTGGGCAAGCAGTAGATACTGCACCCTACCTTAGCCTTGAGTGCTTACAATGGAAGCATCTTCATATTATAGTGAAATGAAATTAAGTCTGTTTATTTGTAAAATAATAGCAATTAAGTTAAATAATAGGAATTAAAAGAGGAAAATATTAATGTGAAGGAGAGCTACAATAATAGCACATACAGTTGTGCCAATCTAACCAATAAAAAAAGAGTAGTGCAAGATTCTTTTTATGAGACAGATTCATAAGGAGCACATGATTTGCAAAGCCATTCAAATTTCTTTTTGTTCAGCTTGGATTGCCAGTTTAAACTTCCTGGCTTGTAAGCCAATTGTGATGTATTACTACCATCTGGAACCATGAAGATAGTCAAGATCCTGAAAGTTTCCTATCACATGAAACTGAGTATTGTTAGGGTACATATTTTCAGTTTTAGCAAAATGTTAGGGAACAAACTGCTCATTCCTATTTTTGTTGTTCCAGCAGTGTACATGTAAAGTATTCTACACATTTGTCATGTAAGATGTGGAAGACAGGATTATTCTTAGTTATATATTTATCATCAATATTATGCTCATTTCTATACTTAAGTATAAAAAAAAAAGATCAGGTTAGCTATATTCCGAATAGAAGAATAGAAGAAACTGGTCACATATTCAAGGCAGAAATAACTCAAAGAAAAAAAAAATCACAGTCATAAAGGACAAAACATACGTATCACCAAAGCTCAACACGATTTCAACAGAAGCTAAGGCATATTATTCCCAGCATCCATTAACTCAGTCTCTAGAGAGGGTGCTCTTCAGTTCTGTATATATGAACGAAGTATTGAGGTCCACACACTGAAATTCCTAGCACAGTGAAGCCATGGGAAAGTAGTTTGACACTGAGACGCCTATTAAGGCTGTTTAAATTCTTTTAGGATTGCTTCTCATAATGCAAAGATCCATGTAAAAGCTTGTGCATTCCATAATTTAGGAATTGTCCTCTTGTTTCTTGTTAGTTCTTCCCTCTATCCCAGGAAACTGCTCATCATTTGCAACACTACATCCTTCTGCCATTTAACCCTTCCTCCGGAGTGCCTACATGTAGTGCAGCTCAATAGGTCTCTACACTTGTCATTGATCTTCCATCCTCAGAACCTTTCATTGCTCTTGCAAAGCCATGACTCCTACATAATAGCTGAAAAGTTTGAGAGTCTGTTCTGTTCAATATTTAATTTTACTAGGAAGAATTCCTATTTTCCTGGACATCAGCAAAAAACTGATTTACAGGTTAAATTTCCTTCTAAAACATTTCTGTTTCCATCCACTATGAAAGGCCTGATGGGTGGAAGCAAGACTCAAAAGGGGGAAAATGCTTTTGACAGCACCAGTCAATTTGTACAGCTTCTAAATGTGTGATTACTTTCCAGTCTCAAAAAATTCCTATTGAAAAATTATTATTTTTATTTCAAGTACAATGGATTTTCCCCCCTTTGTGGGGGTTCAGTGTTCTTGGTTTTGGTCTAGGCCTTCCATGGTAACAGGGTCATAACTAAGGAAGTATTCCACACCATTTCTTCACGTAATCAGCTGTATATAAAGACAGGAGGAAGGTTTCTCTCTTCTCTTCCTTTTGGATGTTTGGAGNCCACACCCTTACATTAGAAATGTAAGTGAATGAAGTAGTTTAATTTTTAAGACAGTATATTGGGTCCTTCTATTCATTAGATACCTCTGGATTCTGGTATTTTATAAGTTCAGTTCACGAATTCACAGGCTTATAAAGTTGAAAGTGACCTGTAAGATCCTCTAGTTCCAACCCTCCTGCCATGGACCGGGACAACTTCCACTAGACCAGCTTGCTCAAAGCCCCATCCAACCTAAACTTGAAGTAGATTTGTTTTAGTGAATAAGCTAAAGTAATTTCTTGGATTTATAGGATTTCCAAGTGTATATTAACTGCTATTAACTGTGTATTGGCTTGCTGCTAAGACAAAACTTCATTCTTCAGAAATTTCAAGACAACAGCAGGAAGGTTCTGACTTGTGAACTAGTGCAGAGGTACTCTTGTTGGGAGCATATTACCAGCTCTTCAGCGTGTTCCGAATTTATTTGCAAACAGAATGTCCTAGGGAAATGACAGCAACTCAAACTCAGACCTGGCATGGATCTTCTAGGCTCTCCTGGAAAATATACCACACTCATTATTTGAAGTACAGGGCTTCCCATTGTCCCCAGAGCATGGGAGGTCAGGAAGCGCATGTGGAGCAGGTCATATTGCTGTCCTAGCTTTTATCTTGCTGTTGAAAGATTTACTTTTAAGGTCTTAAAGGCAGTCTCTCCCCTATTTTTCCTTTGCACACCACTTGATGTCAGCTAGTCTTTGCTTATTGGATAAAGGGAACAGATGTTTATTCACTACAATAGCAGCTCTACAGTCAGGTCAAGATCTGTCACAAACAAAATAAGGTCTGTGTTTGGCCTTGCACTGATTAAAAAACCCATACTGTCACAAGATAAATGTCCATGAAAGTGGTACTGATCCTCTTTATTATGGGAGGTGAACAGTGTTATCAAAATTGTCAGGTGTAGAAGAGTCAGTTAGTACAGACAACCTCAATATCTTTGAAAGGAGTAAGATGAAGAGAACACATTCAGTTATTGCCAGGAATGACTCTTCACCCTTCCCCAAGACAATTATTTTAAGTGCTACAAGGAGAGGAAATAGTTCACTACTTTAAGTGTCTTGAATTACTTCCATCCCTCCCAGTTCTACCAGGAAAATATTTAACATGGAACAAAAGCAGTGACATCAATAGTCTTTCTTTGTTATCTTTTAACAGTAACTTCACTAACACTTATGGGTAGGGACCAAGGAATAAAAAAAATTCCTATGCTGATTTATTTCCTATCTAGATAGGCAAAGCACACCAAAACTCTAGCTCATTCTCAGCTTGGTTACATGCAATTATCAGCTGAAGGTTTTCAGTTTATAATTTTTTTAAATATAAATAAACTAATGGCAAGTACTAGTGTCCATTAAGATCTAACAAAATGTCATTCTCTGTCAGTGATGCTCTTTGGCTTTGTGGGAAGTGGAGATCCATTCCAAGTGTATGAAAGCATTGCAGCACACTTCCAGCCACAGCAGATCAGCCACATCCCTGTGGCTCTGTGCTCCCATCCCGCCACCAACTTCAACCAAGATAATCTGTGGATCTGTCCCAGTGACCTCATCAACCTAATTTTGCATGTTCATCCAAACTTCAGTCCTTGACTGATTCCCAAGTCCCAGTAGTCAGGCCTAAACCACTCTCAGCCATTCTATGTGTCCTTTAGTACATGGGTCTAGCAGTGTCATTTGCTCTGAAGCCAAAGACACACAAAATGTAAATTTAGCCTGAGAGATGTTTTCAGCTGCTAAACCAAATTCTGCTAACCCAAATTCTGGCTGCCAAAACAGCCAGTCCTTGCTGGTTTGGGACCTAATCTCTTAGTAAACCAGTTAATATGGCTTTTATAATTTGATTTATTTATTTTCATATTGATTTGTAGTATTTTCTCTTTGGACAATCAACCTTAATCCAGATTAACAAATCTGTTCCTGACATTATGTATACCCTAGCACATATCTCTCTGCAAAGCATCCCTTAAAGGCATCCATTTTAACATATACTCAGCAATTCCAGTCAGGACCACAGTGACCGATATTTAAATATCTCTTGATGACCTGAAACACTTACTCTTCCCCCTACCTCCACTAAGTACAAACGTAGTCTTGAAAACTCTCCTCTTCATAAAAGTAATTCTTGCTGCTTTTCTTCCCTGCCAGAAGAAACATTAGTCCCAATACTATCATTAGTTTAACCCATCCACTTTCTATAAAATGAGGTAAGACCTGGCCAAAGCTTTCCAAACTGAAGGCAAAATTACTGAAGTCTCCATTAAGTCTCTAATACATCTCAGACAAGTAATCTTCATTTCTTGGAGTCCCTTACGAATGTTCACCCCCATATATCTGAGCAGATCTAACTCAGCTAGATTTAGACCATAAACAATAATCTGCAAGTACACGTATATGCATTGTGATATCATCCCCACTGCTTTGCCTTAGCTGGTGGTGCTTGCAGGGCCTAGACCTAGAATTCTGTAGTCAACAGAAGCCACTATAAGCACTAAACTTCTAGGCAGCCCCCTACAGCGCCCAGCCTTCTAACTACAGCTGATACCTCTCTACTGTGTTGAAATGATTAATCCATAGCTTGCTTTAGTTAAGCAAGTAAAAAGATTAATAACCCCTGATGACAGCAGTTACCTAGCAGAGACTGAATCACCTATTCTGAGGATTTCTGATCCTAATTAAATTTTGCCTGCCTCAGAAGAAGAGCCAAATTGCATCCCCAGGAGGTGACTAAGCCTAAAGATCAGGTTTGACTTCAGGCTCAGGTTAATTGCAGCCAGATAATTGTTACCACCACAGATATAATTTTTCCAGGTGGCTTAGGGTGGGTCTGTAAAGTCTTCAATACAGTAAGATATTTCAAACATACTTTTATTGCCTTCAAGATAATCCTACCTCCTCCCTTGGAGGGTCTCCTGACAGCAACCTTTCCCCTAGCTGGTCTGCTCTGTCCTGTGCTTGTTCCTCTGATAATCCATTTATAGGAAGGTGATATCTGAAAGCACTGATTTTAGATGGAGGAACACCATGCTTAGATGTAGGTGAAGAATGTATAATTTGGAAATTTAAATTATCTTTCTAATTTGTATGGAACTTACTCTCTGTGCCTCATGAAAAGAGGTCAAGACACATGGTCAGTGCCAATAAATACGGAGATTATACAGGCTGTTTCCACACGCTGTTTAGACATTAGGAAAGTCTTTTGACTTGGACACTAAAGGCATGTTCCTTATACAATGATAAAGAATTTAAACCCCCAAATCTTTAGGGAAGTATCTCTTCACTTACAAATACTCGGTGATGTCAAGCATATAGTCAAGCAAGCATTTGGCCTTCAAGGCCTCAAAGTGTTACTCTGAAATTCTATTTTATTTTAAAAATACAGTCTTTGGTCTATAGACCCTTTTCACTGAAGCAAGTGCAAGTCCAGAAATGCACACAATACTTCAATGAGTATTTTTATGCTGTCACAGATGTCCTTCCAGACCCTTGTTCCTATGGAGGAACTCAAGCTGCAGTCATTATCTCACCCCTTTACCTTTATCTTGGTCTCACTCTCCCAGGTGTTGAAGAAGCCATGCCTATAAATACCATCTATCATGTGCCCATCTCTCAGGGACTATCACAAGTGAAAATTAAATGTCTCCAATCTCTGGTGGTAGATGATAGAAATTTCCCTTTTCTCTTCCAGACTATGCATATCTGGAACATCAATGCAGTGTTATTTGAGAACTACTGGGCATCATTTACTACTCTGTCTGGAAAAACAACACGAGGTGATGGAGAAACCAGAGACTGTGCTGGGAAGCACTGGAGCACAGGGCCTGAATATGCTTGTTTATGGCAGGCTATACAACAAAATACAGAGGGTCTAGAGAGTCCCAGGCCCTGGAGCTAAAAGCAGCCTTGGACAAAATAGCTGCACTTTGCTGCTACATTCAGCTCATGGGGAGGATCCATAAGCATCCAGTGCCACACTGTTTGCCTGCCTACTCCTGGAGTTGTAGGGCAGGCTACTGCCTGCACAAAGGGGTGATAAGAAGAGGCTGCTTTTTTCAGTTTGGATTTGGAGCTTTTGTGAAAGTCATTAGAAGAAAAAGCACATTATTTTTTGCATAAAACACATGGATATCAAGCAACAAACAGGATTGTTTCATATCCTGGAAAGAAGGCTGTGATAGAGTGACAGAGCAAGAGCTACTTAAACAGAAAGACCCATCCAGGAGGGAAAGAAACTACAGCTGTTTAGATACAGTCAAGTATTTCTGCAATGGAATACCCATTACTCCTTTTTTAAACATACTCCGAAAATGATTAAAACAAGCAATACTCATTAACATTTTAGATCTCAGTTCTCTTTCTTGTTTTCCATCCCTCAAGCTCTCTTAATTTCTTAAGTGTCATTTTTTTTTTTGTTTTGTTTATTTTTCATCTTTTTTCTTTGGATGGAAATTTTCAAGTCAAAACTTCTCATGAAAATGTTTTTGCAGAAAGCAAAATTTTCCCTCAGATAAGTGACGTTCACCCCTATTCATCCAGAGGGCCTGCTTTCAGTAAGGCATGGTGCCAGCTATCCCAAGTCTGACAATACAGTGAACAGACCTCAGGCACAAAGATAAATTTCCCCCTGAAGGAACCAGAAGCAGTTATGGTCTTCCTTTCTCCACTTCTATGGACTTCTCCTCACCAGTCCATCTTTCTGTTGCTGGCATGCCCTGTAACTTGTTGCAGGTTTCCAACCTGCAGAATGATGACAAGTTTGAAGCACAAACTCTCCCTTTTCCTATGGTCTGACCCATTAGCCTCAGAACTGGTGGGCTAAATCTGAATAAAGACTGAAGAGAAGAGGCAGAACAAGAAGGGTATTTTCACAGTAGCAGGAGGTAAACCACTTGTCACCAAGTGGCTAGGCGTGGGGAGATGTGCAGCCTCATATGACTCAAGCAAATGTCAGAGCTGAGCCTCCTGCTCTATGGGAAGTAGTATAAGAGAATCATAGAAAATGCAACCCCTGAGGATGGTATCAAGATTCACAGCATTCATTCCAGATGTACACTATTTGTTGATCACCAGGAACAATATTTGAACTTTCCTTTCCATGTCACTACCCTTCATTGTCTGTCATTTTGCCTCATCTTATTTTCTACAGTTGAGGGCAGACTTATTTTTCCTGTTGCTTCACTAACACCTGAAGGGTAAGAGCTATAATTAACATTAATGACTATTTTCCTCTGGATGAGAAATAGTTTTGGGTAATTTTGAGCAGAAACAGCATTTGATGTCTGTGGGGAAGTTGTAATGTGAAGTATTCTCTCCTCCGACCCCAAATTTCCAGTTCTAGAAAAGGCATTTTAAACAGTCTTTAAGGATAATTATAACAAGCCTGAGACTAATGACAGAACATCTGTAAAAGTTATTCAGAAAAGGAATGACAGCTTCTTATTCAATTGAAGAAGTGATGTTTTTTTGTTTGTTTTTCTCCCTAGGCCCTGCTGCTGCAGCTGCTGTTTGGTTTTCAAGACTACCAGAAAAAAGCCGCATTAGCAGCACTAAAAAGACAAATTCAGATCATAATGTATATCAAATGTTATAATGTATGACGTTATATACGTTATGACATATTACATCATAACGTAATATCAGAATGTATCAGTGTTTGTTAGACCACTATTTTCTTATCACTTGAGGTATGGGGATAAAAAAAGACAATATGACAATCATATCTCTGCTTCTATTAAAAATAATAAAATTATTATTGTTACTATTATTACTATTGCTATTACTATAATTAAATAATAGCAACAAATATATAATAATATATTAATATAAAAACAGCAGTGGCAGCAACAACAACTATTTTTATTATTCATAATAATAATGATGATGGTGATGATGATAACAGCAGTAACCTTTCCCAGTGAACAGCATTTACTTGCTGTTGTGAACCAGTAATCGCAGACATGAGACATTTAGGCGTCTTGTTTCCACTAAGCATTTATTTTTAAAATTATGAGCCTGCAACAACTGAAATAGTGTCCCAAGGACACAAATTCATTTTTCTCTTCAGAAAACTGTGTTTAGAACTTGAAGTGCCTTTTCAGCTCGGGAGTTTTCTCTTCCACGATAGAGGACAACCCGGCTTGTTGGGCGGAGCGCTCCCTTGTGTCCAGCAGCGCACCCTGCACTGTGAGCTCCCTGGCGAGGCCAGGGCTCAGCACCGCGGGGTTTCACTGCCTGCAAACTTGGAGCTGTGGTATAAGTAAAATTCTTCTTATTTTAAACGAGGCTTTTAGTAAATGCAGTTTCTTAGTAGCAGCTAGCAAGGGTGATATTTTTCCCACATACAAATTAAAAAAATAAGGTGTACAGATGGTCCCTATCATTCAAAGTCCAGTTGAAAACAGCATCTTAACTTTTGATGAATGCCAGACATAATTTTCAATCACTCAATGCTATTTAGTTTTATTTCATTATATACTGCTCATACTGAGAATTGTTTCTATATATTGAGTAGTGGAAGGTGTTACAAAAAGATAAAACTCGGAGGCCTCAGGTGCAATGATATTGTTTGGAGGGGATTTTTAAAAAAAAAAAATTAGTAGTATATTATCTGGTAGTATCAAGAAAGATATTGTTCTTCTTGCAAACTTCAAGCTTAATAGCCTGAGTCCATTTCAGCTGCAACAAAACTTCCAACTTATATACAAACATTTTCTCACTCTTACCTCTTCTCCCTTGAGCATTTGTATTTGGAAAAATGCTCTTTGACACAAGGCCTTTTATGTGTATCAATAGGGTTTTTTTTAAACTTTCTGATCTGAAGCAAAATAAAACTTAACACTGGTAGAAAACAGATAGGTCTAATAGACAACTTAAAAATTCTCTTAGGCAGTCATGCTATCCCCAGTTCAGTCTCAGATTAAGGTTGTTTAATTCTGCAGCATCACTTCTATCTTCCTTTAAAAATTTCTTTGCTTCAAAATCTTGTACTGAATAGGGCACTGAGTTCAGCAAGATACCAGCCACTAATTATAAAATCTAAATCCATGTTTGGCTGATTGCCAGAAGTCTTGAAGTCAGTTTCTGTGGGCAAGCAAACTTAACATACTGTAAAATTACTGTTTAGATCTCTTTTTCCCCCAGCATTTGAGGAATGAATAGAGAAAAGGGATGCACATAACTGGAATTGGCAATGCCTTACCTAAGAAACCTCTGGGCGTTAAGGGTTGGTTTGGGAGGATGACACAAAGCAATGCATACTATGCTCTATGCTTAAAAGTCTACACAAATATCAATCCAAAGTCTGTTTTAGTTTAAACTGTGTTATTTTAATTCCCTCCAGTTAGCATCAAGAAGTAAATATAATGAATGTGACCTCCCTTTCAATTTGCCATAAAACACACCTGGACAAAGCATCTGCTAAAGCCCGCACTTTCATTCTAAACTGGAGCTTAAATGAGATATCAGGTTAAAATTCTGTTTTGAAAGAGGAGATCCATACATTTTGCTTAAAATTAACATTTGGAATCTAAACATCTCATTTTTACTCAGGTTTCCTTGCCAAGTTATTCTTTTGGTAAACAAATACTTAGCCAGTAGGCATGCTTTGGGCATTAAAAAATACTAAGATGACAATCACTATACGCTTCAGCAATAATTCTTGTTTTGGTAGTCATTCTCATTTTATGTTAACATAAGGCCGCTATTAATCAGTGTTGCTTAGGCCTTCCACACACAGAAGAGGTGAGACTTCTGCTGTTAGAAATGTTTCTCTAAGTTACAAAAATAGTTCAGCTTTGTGCCTGAAGGAAATGTTTATGAAAGTTATGATATTACTACCTCACCATTAAGAGGATGTTCGCTGTACAGCCTAATCCCCAACCAGCTTCCACTAAAATCTTTTATCTCCTTTGAAAATATTTTCTTTCATAGAGAAATACCAATTTGTAAGGAAATTTTTATTTTTTCCCAGATGCTGTCTTTACTGTAGGCACCCACCTTACAGAAACTTTTAAACTTCAAGGGTATATAGTACACTTATTGAACAAACTATGCTATATCTTGGAGCCAACTGTCTTTGCTATTTTCATGCTAGTAATCGCATTTGTGTCATAAGGTTTTCTGTTGCAACCTTGTTCACAATGGCTTTTTATTCCTTACTGGAAAACTTTGCATGTGGTAATAGAAGTTCTTCTTACTGGAGCATATGGGAAGAGGGGAGACGTCATTACTGTGTTGTTTTGCTGCCTCTCGCCTTTCTTAATATCTTAAGTTCACGAGGTATTCTGCAGGTTATCCTTATCCCTCTATATGTTCTCTTCCACTACTCCCCTAAAGGGGATGATTACCCACTCAGTGAATTTTTGTGCACTCCCAAAAGAACTAAATAAAGCTGACTCCATCTTCATAATTCAGATACAGGGACTCCCCCTATAGCTCTGGTACTTCTTTCAATACTGTATCATCTCTCCTCTAGCTAACACTCTTCCCAGTCCACAGATTCTGTTTCAATTCCTAAGTTTTCAGGCTTAAGCACATATAACAGAATCACAGAATATGCTGAGTAGGAAGGGATCCACAAGGATCAAGAAACCCAACACTTATCCCTTCACAGGACCACCTCCAAGAGTCACACTATGTGCCTGAGATGACACTTTATGAAAGTGCTCAGCATCAATATAATTCCTAAATAAAATCGTTTGTTTATCATATCAAAGAAAGATATTAAGCTAGCTAGCATAGTCTAACTTTGATAAATCTGCATAATATTTGATCCCAATGTATTTCCATGGTTTGTTTTGAAGGCTGTCACACTGTTGAGACTAAGTTAATAAGTTTGTTGCACAGAACATTTTTACTTTTCCTTCCCCATAAAATATTGCTATTCTCAATTACATAATAATCCAGCTGACCTGATAAAATTATTCAGACACCTTACAGAATGGACTTACAGTTTTGTAAGTAATTATAGGCTTTTTGATGAAAATTAAAAGCTGTCTTGATGCAGATATATTGTTTATTTTCTGTCTCATAAGGCAATATCTGTCTGTGATTCTATTAGCCTTTAACTCCTTTTGTTCAGCATAGGTCTGAAACCAGATGTAGACCATCACTGATACTGAAAAACTCTGTATCTGTCTCATGCAAATCTTGACTCTGCATTTAGTGGATTTTCATTTATATGGTTAAAGAACTTTCTTAATATTTTCTTTTCAAGGTCAAGTGCAGCTTTGCAGTCTTCTTTTTGTTTTTAAAATTCCTGACCTTCATTCCTTTCCTCTCTTGAATATTTGCAAAACCTCTACTCATTTAGTGTTGTCTAGAGAGAATCTAGTTTACAGTTATGTTATTTGAATTCACTAGTTACTGTCTACTAGCTTGTTTTTTATAAGAGATATAAATTGCAAAAGCCAAATTCAGACCCTGCTAGAGAGCTAAGAAGGCAAATTAATGTAAAAAGTAATTAATATCCCCAGGTGCCTAAGAGGCCTAATATTTTTTATTTTTTTTTTGTAATACAGTCACTGCAATCTAAATTGAAAGATTAATAATCCATGGATTTTGGCTCCCCTAGAATCATTATTAATACTTATTTAGTAATCTCCAAATTTTACATAAATTTCACAGCTTTAATTCATGTGAGTTCCTTTCTGGCAAAACTTTGAAGATCTCTACTTGTATCCAAATCTGAGACTCCTTTTAGTTTTTCCTTAATGGTGGCATGGTCATCAGTTCACCATGACCTTAAGTCTATTTTCTTTACAGTTCTGGGTATAGTTTACAGCTGCCTTGTACAATGTTTATAAGAATAAACCTTCATCAGAAGAACAGGGAGGAAAAGTCATGGAGAAAAGTGACATCACATGCCTCATAATTGCTGCATCTAGAAGTTCTCAGTACCTTTTTTCCAGATCTCTCCTCTCCTCTCCTCTCCTCTCCTNCTTGTCTTTATTTATTTTTCTTTATTTTTATTTTTCTCATAGCTGAGAAACCTAAAGCAGTTTTCCCCCATGAAACTAACTCCAGAAAAAGCACAAGCCAGCTGCAGTGAATGGCAGAACTTCTTCTCTGTGCCAAGACATAGTTCAGAGTACTGAAAATAGTGAATAAAAGAGGGAGGACTTGTGAGACTGTTATCAAGAATGGGTCAAGCACACAGTTCTCCACTTTCCTTCCCTCTCTAATTGCTGTGCTTGCTGTTCCTTTTTAACACTCTTATAAAAATCTGCATTGCTTCCTTCATTTATGTGTGCCAGCTGTAACTAGTAGGCAGTTCTCCTCAATTTCTGACCCTCAAGACTTGTGGCCTCCTCAAAACATGAGTATATGCTTTTGCTTTAAGGATTGAACAGCTTTAACGACTAACAGCCTCTTCTCAAAATCTGATTTTACCTTGACATTTTTCTTCTCCTTTCAAGCTTCTGTATGCTTCTTTTCATCCATTGAAGTAAAAACGTCTTAGAAAGGAAGCTCTATTTTCCTCATTTTATAAATGAGTCAAATGAATCACAGAGGTAAAAATGTACTAGCTATAAACTTTCATCAGGTCAGTAACACTAAGAATAAAATCCAGGTCTCTTGACCCCAATCCAAAGTGTGTTGTATCACCCAGCCTTAATCCATTGAAATCAGTAAAGTGGATAACTTGTTAAGTTGCTACTCAGTACAACCAAGAACGGCAGAAAAAGACATTTAAGCTGGAACACAAACTGCTGCTTGTGTATGTGAAATACTTCTGGGCTAGAGAGCACAGCAAAAAATACCTTAATCTAATTAGTTTTTGTGCCATGGGTGTCACAAGTGAAACTTTTCTTCCTCAGTTATGTGTGTAAATTTTTGTTGTTGTCCATACCTCATACTTGCTAAAATGGGTTGAGATGATAATCCATCTAACCACTTGCCTAGTACTTGTATCTCTCCTTACATCATTCTCAATATATAAGCTTCTATCTCCTTGCAACTGAGTATGTGTGCCTTGAGCACACCTGGTACTCACTGAAACTACTGAGGTTAGCATAGCCTGTGACCCTTACTTCTGCCTGGTAATTTAGTGTTTAGGAGCGCTGCCTCACACTGAAGGAGCTCAATCCAAGTTATTGCCATTTCTATTGGAGCTGGTCTCAAACAGAAAGAGAGACAAGGGTCTTCTTGATTTTACAGTCTGACAATTAAAGATTTGCCTGCATGATATGGGATTCAGTAGTCTGAAACCAGGAACATGTCTGTATGCCAGCTAAAGACTGCTAAATTAAATTCAATAAGACATCATAGGAAGACAATCAGATGATTTATTGGTACTCAGTGAGGATGAGGGAGAGAAGGTGAGGTTTAAAGCCAGATTCCTCAAGCCCTAGCTCAGGCTGTAAAGGCAGGTGTCAGTTTGTTGCTCTCCTGTTGGCATGTGTTGAATAAATCAGTAACAGCTGCTTAAGACTACTTTTTTCTGAGCATATTCTACAATCTGATGCCAAGGACCTTTTTTCAAAGTGCAAGACTGGGTTTAAACTTCAGTATGACACAGCTGAAGCAAAGTCTCTCATTGCTGTGGAGAATGTCCTGCCATGGGGATAATGAGAGAAAGGAGGGGAACAAAAATGAAAATGAAAAATAAAATATAGGCTACTGCCAGATGTCTTTTCAAATGAATTCATTTTCAGGCAGCTGTATTTGAACATAGAGCTGGATTGGCTTCAACTGTGAATTTCTTTTCACAGCTCAATCTAACAGAAGCAATAGGTTCAAAAGTATGTTTTGTGAATAAAGTTGGATTTCAAATACATCATTCCCCTTAGAATTTCCTGCCTGGCATGCTGGCTATTTTGAAACACATTTCTACTTACATATCCAATGTGTCTATTGTATTTTGTAACATATTTCTACTCACTTAGACAAGGTGTCTACTTGTGTTTTTTATTCAGCTTCTGTCCTGTTTTAGACTTGATCTCTTCACTGAAGTGCCTCTTAAAAGAATTCTAGATGTAAAGGTTAGGTGAAGTCAGATGACATTGACTGTTGTCAAGTTAACTAAATTTTACCAGTTTTTACAGAAATATGCTTGGAAAAGGCTTGCAGATGACCATCGAAGAAATCTATTAAAATCAACACAGGATTAGTGTTGCAAAGGTGATGCCTAGGTATGATGAAGGAGGAAGTGCAGCTTGAAGCAAACATATTGAGACAATTGACAGTTTATGCTCTTTATTTTAAAGCAGATGGATGACCACCATTTATGAAATACAGCAAAAATAAACAGTTTCAGTCAGATGCAAAAAGTGCCATCTCTTCAAACAACAGACTGGCTTGGTGTTGGTACGCCATCATAATCATCTGAGTAGTGTTGATACTGGTCGGTAAGAAGAGGCTGATGCAACTCATCCTTATTTTTCTTGACACGTACAATACATGCAGCAGCAGCAAAGATAATTGCAACAAGAACCAGTGCAGTCACTATTGCTATAGTTATCATCTCTGTGACACGGAGAGCTCGACCTACAGGAAGAAAAGCAAACGAGAAAGTTATTAAAAGTAAATGTCAAGTATATGGATAAACATGAGAGGAACAGGCCAAAGTTGAGCATCTGTCATTATTCAGTGAGTTGTGGAGTAGAACTAGTTTGAATTTTGTTTGATAATATTTGTTCAAAAATGTGAGAAAGTTCTGTCCATCTTGTTCCACTCTAAAGCCAGTTCTGGACCTTTCTTCTGCCATCTGGTTTGTGAGGGATTTGCATTCTCTGTAGTGATTTAATGGAAGTATATGATATAGGAATAAGGACCTTCTACAAGGTTAAGATCCAAACAAGAATTTCTCCCAAAACTGAAGTGGATATTGAGAGCTTCATGCTGGAACAATATCTGATCAGTACCTATACTAAACCTACTAAGTTAGACAGGAAAGGAGAAAAATATCTTTATAAAGCAGGTGTTGCTTGTGAAATTTGAACAACTTTGTTATATGATGCATAAACTTAAAGGGACAAAGACGAGAAGGAAAAGAAAGAAAAGTATCTAGGTATCAACTGTTTACCTGGCCACTCGACTTCATAGCTGTATCCCAGGTTTTCTGGTGCAGTAACAAACATTTCATTATTGGTAACTGGAGGCCAGAAAGGCACCATATTGTACTGTCGGTTATGTCCAATAGGGGCGTTCTCCAAGGGGTATGTTGAGATATCTAAATTTTAAAGTCAAATGACATTTCTGTAAATAAAATCAAAGTAACTTGCCCTACTTATTTCTTTTCCAACTCAGTGTTTTGAATACCTCATTTTTTCCTTCCTAACCTAAGTTATTCCAGAAGCATTGGTTTTCCAGTGTGACAGATACAGAGCAGAGAGCTCTGTGCTGTAAAAAACAAAACCACTAATGATATCTCTGGTTTTTTAATAGAAACCACCAGTAAATTGTAAAAATTTCTGCCTGTGTTGGACTTTTAATTTCTGCTCACATGGAAAAAGAGTAATATGTATATATGGAGGACTGGTAAAGGCTTGTTTCTGCATTCTAGCTTTGCCTGATTGCAACAGTGATGAGCAGTTCTCTCATCCAGTTCTGAAGGACAGCTTATGTTAGTGCCAGTGGAATTTTTTCAACATTGTGTTAAATCAGAAGAAAATCAGCTGAAGTAAAAAAACAAACAAAAAAAACCCCAGAAACAAGAACAAAAACAACAACAAAGACAATCCCCCCCCAACATACGAAAAAGGAAATCAATCTTGGTAAGATGATACAAAACCTTGTGATAGTTCATGCAAGTACCACAAGGGGATACAATTGCTCTCCAAGAGCTATGTGGGAAAATTACATGAGGCAGGTTATGGAAGCTGCACAAAGAAGTCTCAGTTGTGCAACAACAGCTGTCTTGTGTAGAAGAAGGAAGAGGGGGATGGACTATCCCAAGAGGAATACAGTTGCTGTTTTGTGCCAACTGACATACAGACATAAGGGTTAAACAGAATCCTCCCCTAGTTCACTGATGCCAGTCTCCTTCCTTCTCGATTTCTTTTATTCCTTCCTTCCTTGCAATTCCTTCCTTCTCTTCTCACTTTCTCTCTTATTACTTTTCTGTAGTTTTGGAATTAAAGAAGCAAGAACTGCAAGAGTGATCATCTTTTACAAATATATAGAGATGGTTGTTGAATGCTGATAGTATATCACAAATGTGGTAAAAATGAATCTGCATAGCATCTGTTCTTCTTTGACAAAAAGAAAGACAGGTGTTTGCTCCACACAACAATGGAATGTCCTTCCAGGGTTACACTGTCTTTTCTCCATGAAGACAATGTATTTGCATGTATTGTTTTCTTGAATTGTGTCTGGTAACTCTGTCCAAGTCCCTTCACAGAGATTGATTTGTAAATGGATTCCAGTGGGCTGGGAAGGAAAGCTTGCTTGTTATTGCTTTGTCTTTGTTAATTATACTAACTCTTAAAGTTCCGATCCCTTCTCCTAAGATTAAGGTCATCTTGCTGTCCCAGAAGAAGCAGCTGACAACCACCCATCCTGCCTCTGTCTGTGAGAACATCTTACCTGCAGAATGCCGTCTCAGCCACTCATCAAAAACTGCATCTGTAAATGTGTGCAGGAGGACAAAAATGGGATCGTTTGGTGATAAATGAGTTTGCCCTCCTGTCCCATTCAAAAATAAATGAGCCAAGTTGTGAAGACTTCGAACTGCAGGATCGTACTTTCCTGAAGGATCACTGTACCCTGAATATGCAAAAAAAGAACACAAAAAAATCCAGTAAAGATTTTGTTTGGAAGCTGCAGTCTCAGCTGAATACTTCTTTTTTCTCTGAAAGGGCTTTATGTTGTTGTGTTGCCTCGTTTAAAATGAATGGGTAGCTAATTCTTTACCTACTGGTATTTGAAAAATGTCCCTGGCATGCATAATTTTCAGATTAAAATAGCCTTTACAAAAGAATGCTGAGAATATAGAGTGCAAGGCTGCTGGAATCTATAGGAGAATTGACCAAAATATAACATATCAAAGCATGAAAATAAAGGTATATATTTAGGCCCTAACATATCTTTCAGCATAACTAAAATAATTGCATGTGTTTTCTGACTTCTGACTGCTGAGTAAAGTGGGTGTATTTTCCCATCTATTCTAATGAGACAGATGTTGTGTTTCCACACATCATTTCCATGTGTACATGCTCTGTTTTTCCTTTTTTTTTTT
>VWZF01003289.1:57660-79080 GCA_013396755.1 Sclerurus mexicanus
TTCCCAGTGAAGATAGCTTGTATAGCTTTGTTAGTGCCCAAAACCTCACAACCCTCCAGTCAGATGTCACGATCAGAAATGTCATGAAAACTCCTCCTGATTTCAAGCTTTGGCCAGCCTTTACAGAGAGGGATACATCCAATTAATTGGTTAAAGCCGGATTTCGATACCTAGGTATTGATAGCCCGTTTGTGAGATTTAGTAAATATTCAAAACTTTCAGACACACTTAAAAGGCTGGTGCACTTTTTTGGTCTTGCTCTTCAAGAGAAAGAAAACGGAGCAGATCCTCCCTGTAATAGGAATTATGCCTGTTTAAAAAAGCCATAGTGTCTGTGGGAGAACTGGAAGGGATCTGAACTGTCACTTTGTAATCTCTTCCTGTTAAAAAAATCTGGATTATTGAAGAATGGAAGAAGTCGGTAGGATACTGGCTGAACAGTATAAATCAAATATTTAGGCTGATTTCTCTGTTGGGGTTGTGTCTGTTCAGATGCCAGTGACTGAAATTTATTTTTAAATGTGAAAACCTTATAGAAGAACATTTATACAGCTCAGACAGTAGGACTAACATGTTTAGCAGTGAATCTTGTATCCAGACCTCAATTGCTGTTTCAATACCGTTGCACTAAGTACTATCAAAGCTTAAAATTTATTTTGCTTTCTTTTATTTGTTTTAATTCATATATAAGAATATGTGCTAAAAGCACATGTTTGCCTCATTTAAAGATGCAGCTGAATCAATCTACAGGCAGGGACTGTCTGTTTCCAAGAACAGCAACCTATTAGTTGTGTTTCAAGGACTTGATTTCAGCTAGTTTCTACTTAGTACACCATCAACAGACTTCTGAGGCTTGTACACATTTCAAGAGACATAAGCTGTAAGTAATTTACTCAGAGCTTATCTCCACTTAATACTAGATTAATACTTAATGCTGAGAGCAATGTGTTCTTAGTGTCCAATAGCTTGTCTTCAAATTCATACTTCCAATAGGAAAAATGGCAAGCCTGCTTCTTGACTTATTTGGAGTTGCTTCAGTTCTTTTTATTTGCCATGTTTACCTTCTACGGTGTTACGGAAACTGTCTGTTGAATTGGAATAGAAAGGAGGAGTGTCAAATACACCAACTTCTAAACACTGAGCAACATCCTCAGGCTCTGGGAGACGCTGTACCATAGGACGTGCAACATTTCCAGCAGGATTTCTTCGGATGGGACCACCCTCAGTGCCTGGGGATGAGAGAGAAAACAATACACAGAATGCATCCATCTCATGACTGAACAATGGAGAAAAAAATCCCTTCCAAATGACTTTAAACTGAATTAATAGGTCAGTTGCTCATGTCAGGTAAAGAATCTTCATGTGGTCCTCTGTTCTAGGTCCTTTGCACCAGCATGCAAAAAATTATTTAGGAGCCTCTTACTGAAGTCTGTTGTTCTCTAAGTGCTTTGGGAAAATTTTCTATGGATTTTCAATGTGATTACCTGGTGAGACTGAGGATGAACTAGGAGGATATCCTGAGAAAGTAGCTGGGGAAGGGACTATAGTTGATTATGTAAATGACTAACCCAACATTGTGGGATTTTTCCTATTTTTATCCCCTATTTCCATGACACTGCTGAGCTGTGGCTTGAAGGTGATGAAAATACCAGAAACTTACTGGGATTTTTTTAACTCTTGTAGTTTGGGTAGTTGTGTTAAAATCCAATAATACATTCAAAAGATGTACCACATAGTTACCATGGGGTTTGCTAGATGTTCTCATTTTAGGTGCAGAATGCCATGGAGGTAATAAGTGGAGTAGTCAGAGGAACACTTCATCTTCATTTAAGAAATGACACTACCAGATTTAATTATTTATGGTTCAGGAGCTGAATAGATACTCTATAAGAAGGGAAGGAAAGCATTTCATTCTTCCTCTGCTACAAGCTCCTGATGATATGTTGAACTGCTTGGTGTCTTGGTGAAAAATAGGTGATGATGATACTATCTCAAAAGCCTGATGCAACATGGATCCAGAATATTTAAAAAACACTTTAAGACTTTTTGACTGGGAAAAGCCATTGCAATGTAAAATATTTTATTTATTTTTAAGAGGTTTTTCTCACCAGATGGCTGCCATCATTCATACTTACTGTTACAGATGGTTCCCAAAGTTTCATAGTCTTCTACATTTTCACATAACACCCGCCACTGAGAGAAGATTGAGTTCTGGCTGATAAGAGAGACATCAAAATTGCTTCTAGCTCCCATCAAGTCATCTGAGCAGATATCACAGGTATTTTGTCCTGTTGCAAAGTTCCAGTAGGGCAGTCCAAAAGTGGGATCCTGTAGCATGTTCTAAAGCACATAAATACAGTGTTATTACATATGTGATGTAGACAGCTAAAATATTTACTGCTGGAAGGATGTTAAAAACAGTTAAATACATCTTGGTAAGACTCAGAAGCTTGTGTCTATGGAAAAATTATGTAAAAGCTTTCAGTTTTGTTTTTGTTTTATTTTGCTTTGTTGTCTGCTTGGGTTTGTTTTTTGTTTTGTTTTTTTTTTTTTTTTCCTTATTGATGCCTTGTTCAGCAAAACAGATAGTTGCACTGTTTAACTGAGTCATGGATCTCCCTCATTAATAAGACAGTACCTCTTCTGTGAAACTATACTGTTAGTAGTAAGAAACAGAAATTCATACTGAGACCACATTTTCCAAGTATTTTTAATGGCCTGACAGCAAAACCAGTGTTTGTAGCACACACAATAACCAAGACAACTGTGGAATGACTGATGGAAAAGTGAAGAACAGGGATACTGGCTCTTTGAATTGTCATTGTTTGGTTCTAGTATAGGTTAGAGTTGAACAGTTCTGCAGTCAGCAAGCCAAATTAGTATAAATAAGTCTACTAACATAAATAGGAATATATATTAAATCACAAAGAGATAGAACTTCTCAGGGCTTTCACATAGTGAAATGCCACTGATGTCAAATATGTGCTTTGGAAGGGAGTTTGTGCCTCAGCCAGAGGTAAAGCCATTAAATATGGCGGAAACACTGAAGTGATATCAGATACTATTTAATCCTAAACTTGAAAACTTAATTGACTTTTTAGAAAGGATGATGCTCCATAGATTTCTATATTCTATTTAAGGGTAGGTTGGCATAAGATAAGGGCAAAAGGAGAATTGCTGATTTATGGAACAGGGTATAACAAAACACTAATTTCCCTAACCAGTTACACAAATAAAATATGATTCTGAATCCCCAAGCCATCTCTGTAGTACTTTTTTTTTTTTTAGAATTTCTCCTGATTTGATTAATCTTATCCAAGAATCATAACCTTTGGATTAAAAATACCACTGGAAAATAACTTTGTCAGTCCAATAGAATGTATTATATATATATATAGAGAGAGAGAGAATTTGTACCTATTTTACAAGATATTTTTATGTAATCACTCTGATGAAAATATTATTTTTAACATGTCCATAAATATTACAGTTTAAAATCCAAATGCATTCTTTTAAATTTAGTATACCCAATGAGTTGCCAAAATTGAAGCACAATTATTTCAACATGTAGAAGATGGTGCTATCTTTTTTTGCCTACTGTAATAAAGAGAGAAGTTAATTAACTGTACAAAGCATAGCATGAACACATGACTCAACAGTAACATGAACTTCACCTGCATATCTCTTTCCAGCTGCAATAGATGGTACCTATGCCATGTGACAAAAGCTGGTCCCTCATGAGAGAAATCAACTCCTCCAAAACTCTGCTGCCCTGCACCAAGGAAAGTTTTCCTGACAGAATAATAATGAGACCACACAAAGTAATTATAAATGGAGATATTCTCGAACTGTGGTGTGTTGCCATCGGGTCCAAATATTTCTTCACGTCTCCGTGTGGCAATAACAATGTCAGGATGGACTGTCACCTTGGCTTGGTGTAAGGCATTCACAAAACGATTCCTTTCTTCTGTGCTGAGATCCAAAAGATTTCTTCTGACTGTGATAATACAGAAGAAGTAAGTTACCAAACTATCTAGACATTCAAGTCTGAACTCACAGAACTAATTTATTGTGTTCCTAATAGTTCTGGGTAGGTCACTATTTCTTCAAGAATTCATCTTTTTTTTTTTTTTGGTATTGGGGCAATTTATTGAGCACAAATAGAAAATTTATTTATTGTGAGAAAGGCTGAGACAAATAAAAATAAAGCCCAAACTTTGAGATTTTAGTGCTTTTAGAAGTACTGTTACAGATTATCTTTCCATTCTGCCAGAGAAATGACAAATACAGTACTTTGTCATACAAACCTTTCAGAACTTCATCCAATATACTTGGGGTTCCCTGTGTTAGTAGTCTAGAAGAAATGAATACTATAAAGCAATTTATAAAAATCAGAAAGTCTGATGTTTGACAATACAGTGAAGAAGAACATTGTTTATGCTTGAACCGTGTAGAAAAAATGGCACATTCACCAATGAATTATTGTGAATTTCTCACAGTACAATATCTCTCTTTTATGTCATTACCTGACGTTATTAACAATAGCCATATAGTAGTCATTTTCAGTAGCATATCTCAAAATAATTTTAAAATATTGTTATCCACCTATTCATCAGACAGTGAAACAAGGAAAAAACCTGTGTCTCTGAAATACCAGTATTTCAGCAAGAACAGAGTTCAGATCACATCAGTCCCTCTTTCACCTGGTCTGAGAAGATTTCAAGCTAAGTTTAGACTAGGATGCAGGTAGAAGTCCTCACAGTTGTTCTTCAATATGCGCTTATTTTCATTATAAAAAAATACTGTAAAAATGCATAATTGTCCAAATGAGTGATAGATTATGTTGATATGAATAGCAACAGGTCTTCAACATGAATCTATATGAAGAATAAAAGTGAATTATCTTTCATTACATAAAGTTGATTCAGTGAAGGATATTTTGGCATTTTGGAACCTTAAAGAAATACTTACATGAAACATGAATTTCATCCAAGGACTGTGTGTCCTGAAATATACTCTTCTGTTTTGCAGAACTGAAGTGATATTTTAGACCTGATCATTTTTTTTTCTTGTGGTGTTTTAAGTAGTGAACTACAAATACCTGTCTAATTTTGATTTACTTATGCATTTTAACCTTTTAATTTTTTAAAGTGTGTGCCTGAACCACAATAAATAATCATGTCCATTATTAAAGTTAGTATGAATTGAGAAGATATAAAGACACCAAACTACATTTCATAGCCATTTAACATGGATATGCCAACAGTAATCCAGTAATTATTTCTAAAATCTGGACACATAGGTCCAAGTCTAGGAATGGACTAAAGAGATGACTTGCATATGGAAACTTAAAGCATAACAATGTGCTAATTTACTCTTTTTAAACTCATGTTATCATGCACCATATGTCTGATTTACTAAGTATTTTACTGAGTAGTAAATGATTCAATAAGCGAGAAAAATAAAAAATGTTCTTGTATACTCTAGAAAATCAGCTAAAACTGCTTTTTGCCTGTCTCTAGATTTGTGTTGCTAAGTTTATGTGTGTTAACATTTATTTCTTGGTTATTCTTCAGTTATCGTCATTGTAAAAGAGAACAGGCCAGAACATCAGACAGTGCAACCTGGCTTAGCAGATCCAATTCATGAGTCATACTTTCTGCTTTCTAGTTTGCTTCTTGGAGTTCAAAGGATGAAAAAAAAAAAATCCTAAGATCTTTTTCATAGCCCATAGTTCTTTTTTTTAAAACATCTTGTTGTTAAAATTTTGATTTGGTAAGCAGTCCTTTGTTAGTCATTGTTAGAACATTCACTCACATTCATGCAGCATTTTCTGTCTGTGAAAATCTCAGTGCCGATTTCTGTTTCTGCAAGAGACACTGCACATTTGTGCTATAAATCTCTTGTTTCTCATGTCAGTAGAACGCATAACTCATTGGTGGATTGTGGATTTTATGGGATTTCAATAACACCTTTCCAGTCTTGCAAGGACTGCATATCCTTTTCAAAAAAATTTAGACATCTGTTTACTGATATTCTGGACTAAACTGAAACTGTAGAACCCTCAGAAAAGTTCACCAATCACTGGACTGAGTCATCTGGTAACAGTCCATAGTTGTGACTTAATGGTTTTAAAGATGTTGACAGCTATTAGGTAAGTAAAAATTCACAAGGCCAAATACATAGTTTAGAAATGTATTAAGGAATTCTGAATGAAAAGATCTGCTGTCACACTTAAAGTAGTCACAAGGTATTAAACATATCAAGATATGTATTATTCCCAGACATACAAACACATATACTTGTCTATATACATTGCTGTACTCTTAAATAATTATAAGAATACATTTATTTTCTTAAGTAATTCCAAATAATAATTATTTTTTTTCAGCTTAGGTGTTCTATCCTTAAATGGACTTGTTACTAATCCTGCATTGACTATAAGTTTCATTTCTTGCTTTTGTTGAGTGGTAAACACAAGTACTTGATACACAGGGTGAACAGCTCATCTAGCACCTGCCTTAGTAAACCCTATAGCAACATACATAAACAAATGTAACAGATATTTAATTTTTTAAAGAGGAGAAATAAGTTATGTACATTTAGAAGCAAGCAGTAACAACAGGCAACTTTCATGTCATATTTCTGATGCTCTTACCTATATTAATCTGCTGGCTACAGGTAGGTCCAGTCCAGCCGGGTCGACATGACCCACAGTTGTAGCCAGAGAAGTTACCATTGCATCGGCAGGTTTGGTTGAAGAAGCGAATGGGCCATTGCTCCCGGTCATCCCGCCCATCATGGATGTACTGTGGGCCATGGGGACGCGAATCCACAGTCACCTGTACGCACCGGCCCCTGCCCGTAGACACACCACATCGGTCAGTACCTGGCCCAAACACGGGGAAATAGTCTGGGCAACACATGCCGCTCCTCAGGGACTCAATAGTTGCACACTGACGAGGGAACTGAGCTCCAACTTGGCCCATCATGCTAAGTGGTAGCAGGGAGAGCAAGAGCAGTGTGGGGATCTGCATGACAGCGGGTCAAGCAGAGCCTGCTCGTTACAGGAGCTGGCAGTCTACACACGCTGACTTTCCTCTCCTGTGATGAGACACCCAGCTCTCTCTATGGAGAGAGAAAGAGAGAGGGAAAGAGAGAGAGAGAGCAGAATGAAAACAAGTGATACAAGTGATGCAAACTCCATTCACCCCCAAAAATTCCTTCTAATTCTAGGCTTCCATACTCTATTTGGAAAGGCAAACTACTATGACCACAGATATTAATGTTCTCTTATCATTACCTGCACAAAATATATTAACTATGTAGATCTACATTTGCTCACTGACTTTGAAATTCTTCTGAATGTTCATTTACATTGTGCACCTGCCAGACAGATTTGCTTCACTACCACAAAATGCTAAAAGGCATCATTTTTCTGAACCTTTTATTTTCACAGTCCCTCCCCTCCCCCAGGTCCATGCCTTTCTTTTCTGCATTTAAGTGGTGTATCTTGTTCTCTACACAGCAGTTCCCCTCTATTCCCTTGCTGTTCTCTAATGACAACTCAATCAAAAGATGAAGTTATATTGTCTCATGCATTGTACCTGTTCTCTCTTTCTGGTACCTCTCCTCTGCTGAGATTCTGTTCTATTCCTGCATGTCCTGTGGCTGTGTCTAACCCGAAATAAACACGGCTGATTTGTCTCCTGGTTCAGTCTGCTTGCTAATCCTTCTTCCACCAACACAGTATGGCTTGGCCTCACCCTCCTTCCTTTATTAATCCCCTTTCTACTTCAGTGCATTTCTCTGGACTTTAAGTACTTGAACAGCACATGATTTCTTTCATGCTTATCTCCTTGTGATTTTACAAGTTTTAGCAAAGGTCAGAGACAAATACTTGAATTCAAAACAGAACAAATGAGAAGGTTGTTTTTTTTTTTTTTTCCTTAATTACTTGCAAAGAAAGGCTCACTTGAAAACAGACAAAGAACACTTGGGAAAATCACATTTAACACACACTTAAAAAAAAATTCCTCAGATGGCATTTTCAAGATCAGGCTGAAGTAAGCGACTAAGATGTTATTTATAAAATGAAACACTCTAATCTCAAACCTACAGCTTTTAGTTTAACTATTTATTTTGATACGAAAATGAAAAAGCAATGATCATATTGGAATTTTCTGAAATGTTAAGTTCTGAGCAGGTGCTATGAAGTGTAATGAAACAAAGAAATAGAGAAAAACCCAACTTTGAAATGAACAAAATGCTTCTTTCATCTTTGCAAGGACAACTTTCACTGACCAAAAATGACTTTATTCAAGGTCTAACTCTCTTTCTGAGCTTTCAATAAGAATGGATTTCAGTAGAGTGAAAATATTTTGTCAAGAAACATCTTAACTGGCACCAAGACAAAATATTAACAAGTTTTCTGGGAAAAGCTTCAACCACAGTGTAATTGACATCAAGCAGAAAGTGGATTACCTGCTCCTTCTTCTGCTTCCCCATACGCAAGTCAAAATGTGAGAACGCATCCAATTCTGGCAGAACATGGAAATGGCTTTTCTGGGTGTTTATTCTTGACAACCTGCCATGAAGCACAGCAGTGAACTTTGCCCCCTGTACTTTATATAATTGAACATGCTATAACTTGCTTCATTGTGGGACCTAGGCTTTTAGTACACTTCTCCATATCTTTAGTTCTTTCTCTGTTTCCGGAAGTGAATACTTGCTAATCCTTAAATGAACTTCTTTCCTTTTCTGACTTTAATTTCATTTTCCATTTTAGCCTATATTCTCTTCTTTACCATCCTATTCTGCTTCTTTCCAAATGTAATATTTTTTTCTTTGAACAAGTCTATTGGGACACATGACACAAATTCACTGTTACTACCTCAGAAGTTAAACCACACCTAGTAAAAACCTTTTGAGATTTTGTCTGAAAAGAACTCCGGGTTCAAAGAAGAAACATACAGGTTTTAGCTATGAATATTTAGCAAATACAGCAAATTCATAGTACACTTAGAAAGGATAAATCCTGCTCCTTAGACAAAACCCAGTAAAAGAGGGCAGATAGATATACTGACAGGGGATTCCTGGCATCATAAAACTTCCCCCTAAAATGGTGGACATTATTTAGAACTTTTGTAAACCTTCTGCACAGAAAACACCTGTGAATGTTTTAAAACACACTAGTAGATCTTCACCATTGAGGAGCATTCCCCTTTTTTGCCCCCAAGATGTTTTCTTGAGTTTCCTGTTGGAAATCTTGCTGAACAGTTTGGAGGAACACAATTCTTGTTATAATTTTTATTTTGATATTCATCCCTTTAGAGACTCCTGCTCCCTTACTGTGCTTGGAATGATTTGACCTTGGAGATTATCCAAATGAACAACATCTGTGTTTCTATGACTCTCTTTAGAAAGGGCTTTTCTATGAAAGTAAGGTAATGAGGAAGAAGTCAACATATGAAACCCTAGCTCACTAATTGCTTGTGTGGACTAAAAGACCTGAAAAGAGAGTTTAGCTGTGGTTTACAGCCTAACCTACTGGAGAAGGTTATGAAAATCTAGCCAGTTCAATTTGTGCTTCAGTGGTGATGAAAGGTGAGGTACTGATTCTGACTAACCTCTTTCCATTAGCTGTACAGTCAAAATCAGTTCTCTAGGAGATTTTCTATGGTCTTTACTAAGATTTACAAATTCTTAGAACTATTATGAACTTTGAGAGTTACCACAGTTCACTAAAAATTTTATTCCACAATCACAAGACACATAGACCTCTAGAAAAAGTAGATTTTGTAAACTTTGCCTAAGTTGCATTATAAATAGTTTGGTATTATTACTATTGTTTGTGTGTCTCCTCTGGTGTGATGACACTATGCTGCAAGTATTTTTCAGCTGAATGTTGTAGCACTCTGGTGTATGAATTTGGCAGCTGGCAAATGAGCATCTGAAATGAAGGTAACAGCCTCATCTTCAACTGGTGGTAACTGATCCATGATTTACACTACCTGTTGAACTTGGTCAGGTCTTAAATATCTTAATGTTACACTTTTTGTTAGTGTTGGTTTTATTTTTTTTTCTGTTTTCCTTTTCCTTGTAAGTACCATCACTAGTTAACCAGTTCATAAAGTAAGCCAGACCCTGAGTTTACAAAGACAGCTTTAAATTGTTTTTAATTTCTTTTTCCTTCCCAATAGAAGAAAATAATACGGATTATATGAAAAATGAAACAAACTTCAGTGATAAGTGTGGGTTTTGAAGAGGAGTCAGAACTGACCTTTAAAATATATATTTTTCCTTCCCATGTCTAAGCACCTCAGCACAAACACAAATATTCAGAAAATTTGGGCTCACAAAGGAATTCAAGTGATGCAGGGGATCTTTCTTTAGTAAAAATGAATTATGATAGTACATTTAATCCTCATCTCTATCCAGGTGTGAAAACATGAAAATACAATTTTAATGAAGCTATATGTGTTACATAATAAAATTCAAGGTAAGTTGGTTTTAATATATTAAATTCTGTGAGTATTAAAATCACCATGGGAAACCATTGTCATATTTTCATTTGAACAAATTTGAGATATTTGTAAATAAAACTGACATTTTGATCCACTGAACAGGCTGTCTAGTTCTAGTGTTTCATAAAGAAATTGTTGCTATTGTTAACACAGATGGCTTGCTATTTCTTTGCTCTATAACTGCACACATATAAAATAATGTTCATTGAAAGCACAGACAAGTTGTCAGGAGAAGAGTACTGGAAAAAAAGGTACTTCTTGCAATCATTTTTAAAATTAAACTTGTATTTTTAATGGAAAGTAATTACCTGAAATGGCAGATATGCTAGAGATTGCTGCTGGATCATATAGTACTGCAGGACCTTTACCTCTTGAAAGTGTCAATATTTCTTGAGATTTGTCATGACATGTGATGTGTGTACTCTAGAATGTGAAATGGCATTTTTCTTTTCTCTTACTTGATGTGGCTTTCACATTCAAAGTCAAGAAACAAGGTTGTTTTAACCATTCCTCCACCTGTCTCCTCCAAAAAAAAAAAAAAAAGTTCAACTGAAGCTGCAGTGCTTCTGCTAAAGAAATGAAAAGGCAAAATGTTAAGATTAGCAACTCTTGTAAAGCTGGCAAAACCTCTGAAATGTTTGTGAAAAATATGAGTAGGATCCTGCCTTCTATCAGCACCCTGGGTGCATACTCTCTAATGGAAGCCTCAATCGAATAAGTTCAGGGGCTCAATAGCATATGTTAAGGTGCTAAGTAGGATAAGCTTAAGGTCAACTCCATCACTGATGAGAAGCCAGAAGCTATGAGTGCCCTTCTTCCCTGGGGAACTCTTTTTCAGCAGTCTGTCCACACTGCCCCTGCCTGAGGCATGTTGCAGCTGCTCAGCAGCCAGGCCTGAGCTCAGGCTGGTTGGCATTTACCCTCAGCTCCTGGATCCCTTGCTGTAGCAGCCAGAGCTTGCTCCTTTCTGACACCTTCACCTTCCAGGCTTGTGTCTCCATCATTGCAACGGTGTCACAGTACCATAAGTTCAGTGGCTGCTCTGTGCTACATACAGGGAGAATCTGGGATTCTGCCCTGTGCTTGCTCCTGGAAAGTGCTTAGGCCCCCCTCAGTAGCAAAGTTTGCCTGTTTACATGTATCATCACAGTGTAATGTTGCATCGTTAGGTAACTGAAATGGGTAATACCGTGCAAGATTGCATAAACCAAATGGTTCAAATTGAGAATTTAACAATTTCTGCTTTAACAATCCTCAAACACATTTTAATGTCTGCAGCAGAAGTATCATATTTTAAGTCATAGATTAACTGTATGTACATAGTATAACTATGTACTAGTTTTACAGCAAGCCCAGAAATATTTTTTACAGGAGACAATGTGGCTACAACCACTTGGATCGTAAATTTTAATATAATTTTAATTCTTTGAAAAACTTTTATCTGAAAAAGTTAAGAATTACATAAACTATGGTTTTGGGGAGAAAGGAAAGAAATTTCGGAATGAACACATATGAATAGGTTTTGCAGTTTTAACTCTAAAGTAATACCATTTTCCTTCAGTAAGCTAAAGAAATGAACTAGGCAAGCTTTGGAACCATTTGACATCTCACATCTTAAAAATTTAAAAGTTTTGGAACCAATTGACATCTCAGATCTTAAAAATTAGTAAGTTTAATGAAAAAAACCAGTTTTAGAAGCAATGAAGATATGTATTAATAAACAAGCCAACTTCTGAGTTTCCAAAGGAGCAGCATTTTTGATAAGCACATAGAAACTGATGGCACTCATAGATAGTAACAGCATTAAGCACATTTTCAGATGACTGGAATATATTTTTCAGTAGACATCAAGCTCCTGAGTTTGACAGCCCTAATATTTTAAAACTTATTTCCTTTGTTTTCTTTATTTTTTTCAGCTTCTACTTTTTCATTTGACACTTTTGAAAAAATGTCTCCTGCATGTGACTCAGGATCAAAAACCAAAACCTGACTGCTCACAGTACAAGCCAAGTTTTCTCACACTTCATGTTGCTTAATGTCCATTACTGAAAGTTTACCAGCCCAAAATGAAGCACTTCCCTGTCACATGCATCCACATCATTAGAAAGAAGCAATCTGCATACACTAGTGATATTGGATCCTGTGATTATGTGTTTTTTGGATCAGGGTAATTTATATTTTTTTATTTTTTCCCAGCCTACTCACTTAAAACAAGTTATTTTCCCTATCTTCTTCTAGATCTACTCTTTTTCTTTCATTCTTTCTAGTATGACCCCTTAATTTTCATTTTGATAGTCCCATTTTATGTTTTAAAGATTTTTTCTTCATCTTTCAAGCACCTCTCCTGGGACCTTGCATTGTTTCTTACCCTTTGTCCCTACAGAGGTCTTTCCTCTTTTGGTTTATGGCACTTGTAAACCTTTCTGTCCACTCTTTGGTGTTCCCATTCATTCCTGAAGACCTAGTTCCAGTTTTGAACAGGATGTGACTCCCCTCAGGTCAATGCCAGTGCAATATCACTTGTGTGTTCAACACACATACTCACTGCATTGGTTCTATATTACCTACATCCTTGGACAATTCTTTTGACTGTTTAGGAAACATAATCACATGATTAAATTAGGGATTAATCTCTACTTTTGTTGTCCTTTTCTGATTAAGTTGTCTATTCTTTAGTTTTTTTCTCACTGTTCTAGTGTCCTTTTAGACTTTGTATTAGTGGGACCTGTTCATAGAAAGACATTACGGGTAGTCAGGATGATGTTTCAATACATAAAACTTCACTTTTATTTCTCCCTCCCCCCCATTGTTGAACTTAATATTACCAGTGATTTCAATTGGAATATTTTTAAAGAAGAATTACAAAATAAACAGAAGTTGCTGTCTAGCAGCTTGGTGAAAAGGTCCAAGGGAGGAAAATCACAAAATGAGATCACTAGGGCTCAAAGGGACCTGATCTCATTACTCCAACCTCCTGCTTAAAGCAGGGTTGACACTGAATTCTGAACAGGTTGCACAGGTTATTAGAAATATTAGAACCATAATAGAATAGATAATAGAATATATAGAAATAAATATTTTATCATGTATATATGAGATATATATAATACATAATAGTGTTGTATAATATTATATTATACAAACATAATGTATTAAATAGAAATAATATAAAGAATAAGAGAAATATAATTAAATAATAATTTTCTAATACTTCACTGACTATTAGAAAACTCAAATGATGGAGATGGCTCAACCTATCTGTGCTGCAGTTGCACTGCTGGACTGCCCTTGAGGTGACTATTTTTCCTTTCTTACTCTAGACCAGAGCCAGTCTTGTGTTTTTGAAAGCAAACATTGGCAGGCTGCTATTTGGTGCCCTAAAAACCATTCTCTTCAACTGACTGAAATAGCTCCAATCTTGCAGACTGTCTTTGTTGTACAGGGGATACAGCCCCCTCACCTTGGTGGACACCATTGAATTTATTCTAATGCCAGGATCTCACAGGGTGCTGAGAAGACAGAATGATCCATAAGCATCCCTCAGAGATAATTTCTGGCCCTGCTGAACCAAGCCTGCACCTAACTCTGCCTTCCCTGGGCAGGACTTATCCTCATTGCTCATTTTGTGGGGTCTTGTCAGCCTCTTTTTTGTCCAGGTCTAGGTCTTACTGGGACTGCAACCTGGATCTCAAGTTTGGTGGCTGCTCCCCCTTGGTGACGGCTGTAAATTTGATGTACTTGTTGTCAGAACCTTCTCTTGGTCTCTGGTGGAAGTGTCAAGCAGTGCAAGTTTCAGGTTGGGCCCTGTGGCACCCCACTTGTTTCCCACCACAGCGTGAACACATTTTCCTTGTTTCGCCTTTAATGTTAGAGTGAGAATAGAAGATCTTCCTCTTGCACCTGATGTCACTCACAAGGTTTCAGCTCTTCCTCTTGCGCCTAATGTCACTCACAAGGTTTCAGCTTTGCTGAACCTCAGTTTTCCTAATACCATCCTGGAATGCCTAGGCAGTGGTTCTTTCTCTTGTTGCCAGTCCCCATTTCTATGGCCAATACACATTCATTTTCTGTCACAGCTTTTGTAAGTATTGTGTTTTGTCACATTGTATACCCTTTCTCCATAAAGAGGAATGGCTCTTGTGACTCTATGATACTGTTCTCAAGACCTGCCAGATTTTCTCTGCCCTTTAGTGCTGCCTTCAATGGACTTACCATACTGGTTCTGTGAAAAATCCTGTGTTTTCTTCAAATCCTCTGTGCTCTGCTGTTCTTATTAATTTCTCTCCTCAGGACCTCGAACTTCACTGTTACATGGTTACTGCAATCAGTGGTTATCACATCCACAATTAATTCTTTCTTATTAGCGAATACTAGATCCAGCTGTGTGTGCTAACCCTGACTGACCAGTTGAGTAGCTGTACAACTGACAATCTCTCCATACCGAGATATCTTATAAAGAAATTTTCTTCATCATGGTATCTTGCCAGTAGTAATGGGACTTAAAGTCTCCCATGGAAACCAGGATTTTTGACTTTGAGGCTTCCTCCAGTGGTTTGAAGAAGTCTTGCCCACTTCTTTACTCTGTTTGTGTGTAAACACTCCCACCATGTCACCATTGTTGTCTGGAATGATTCACATAGCCTGTAGTCTATCTCACTAAAGAAATACATTTGAACACTTCCTTCACATTCAGGGCAATCCACTCATCCTTGCCATCTCTGTCTGTCTTTTCTGAACAGCCTATATTCCAACATCAGGGAACTCCATCACTGCAGAGTGTCTCAGTCATTTTAATGATGTCATAGCTCTGTGACAACATGCAAAGCTCTGACTCTTCTCGTTTGTTTTCAAGGTTGTGTTCATTTTTGTGCAGGCACTTGAAGTGAGTTTCGCAACTTATTTCATCCTCCTCAAAAACTCTCTTGCTCCTATCTTCTGCATATATCAGCAATGATTTCTGCTTCTTTAATTACTTGCAAACAGCTATCATCAGACTTCCTACTACTTAGTTTAAAATACTTTTTTACAAGGCTGGTAAGCCTGTTGTAAAAAATGTGCTTACTGCACTTTTTCAAGCATATTCATTCTGTTTATAGTGATCTTAATTTGTCAGACAGAGACTTGTGACTATAAAAACCAAAGTGCTGTCTGTAACAGCAGTCCTTCAGACAATTGTTATTTTAGAATTTGTGTCCTTTTCGACTCAAGTCTTTCCTTTTCATCTGTAGGATGTAGGTGAACACTACTTAGGCTTCCACTCACCTCCAGTAGTTTTGTTTCCTCCAGAATTTTATAGAACCTTTGCATTTAGTCCAAGTATCCCTTGACAGCACCATATGAATGACCAACAAAGAGTATCAGTCTGAGACTCAGACAAAACTTGAAAGTATCTCTCTATCTCTCTATATCTGAGCACCTGGCAATCAGGAAATCACCTGTGACAACATGCCAGGTCAGCAGAAGGTGCCCCCTTCCCTGAAGGAGAAAACATCCAACCACTGTCACCTCCCATTTCTTCTTCCTGTGCTCAGTGCTTAGGTGTAATGGACTCTGAGCACATCTCTAGAGGAGTTTCCTCCCCTTTCCTAACTGTTTGGACAGTACACCCACTGTAAAATTTAAGTTTTCAAGGCAGACAAGTAAACAGTCTCCTGCTATCAGGTATCATAATCTTTTAACATCTCCATCTTGGAATTCTCCAGTAATCATCTGCTGACGTACAAACCAGACTCTAAGTAATTTGTAACATTGTTACCCTATCTCTTCTGCAGTTACTTCGGTTCATAGATTTATCGTAAAATGTAAGTAGACTTCTGAAGAGTTTGCTGTTGTGGACTTAAATACTTTCATCTTGGATCAGCTCAGCATCTCTTGTCATAAAGGTCTAAGATCTACAAACTCTGCAGTACCAAAGGACAGCTCTGAATACTACACATGCCTTGCTATCCAAGGTAATTTTTTCTCTGAAATAAGAGCGGATCTGGAATAATAGATATTGCTTAGATAAAATGCTCTTCTTTCCTAGAGCAGCCTACTGATAAAGGCTTTTTAGGACATTTTCAAAGTAGGCAGAAAGGCTGGAGCTGGTATACAGACATCTGTTTGTTTTAAGAACACAGTATTCATTCAGAAGCTCCTTTCCTTGACACATGAAAAGACATATGATTGTAGTGATACTACTAAATGTATTTTTATTTCTGAGAAACAGTACCTTAAAGAAGTATTAAAGGTCAGTGCCAGGAAACAGATCCTTATCAACCAAGCTTATGGAGAATATACAGTGGAACAAGGTTGCCTATTCAGGTAAACTGTCTCTTCTTAGTTCTTTAGTTGTCATAGGCTTATCCACTACTATGCATTACATTTTGAGTTTTGGGTTATTTCTTCTATTTTAGCTGGTACAGTCTAACTGTACAAAGCAAGATTAATGTAAGAAAGAGCAAAATTTACCTAATTTTTCCCCTCAAGAGAACTGGAAAAGAAAGAAATTAAGAGCCTATCATTTTAGTGTTTTTCTAGTTTACAATAAGCAATAAGCAGTCAAAGGACATCAGTAGACAGCTGAAGAATTTACAACGATTATCCAGCTTTCAGGAAATGGTGCTGGAGTTTCATTAACAGAACATGCGAAGGCAAAAAAGTGTTAATTTATAAATACATTGTGAAAGGTCAACAAACAACACTGCTCTTAATTGATGTGCAGCAGATAATTTTCTATTTATAATTGGAAACACAACCAGTGAGAAATTTATTGCTGGAAATCTTTTACTTAGATTAGCACTTGCAGTGAAACTGATGCAAGGTGGTCTTTCTGATATTTGTCATGCAAATTGTAGAAGTACATAATCATAAAGAGAAGTACATAATCATAATCTCATTTCTCCTATCTGTGCAAACCTCAGGTTTTATCAAATTACTTCCAGCTTGAATTAGTGCATCTAAATCTTAGTGTTCTGTTAAATAACCAATTTGATGTAGTAGAAAGACAGAGGGCCAGTCTCAGCTAATGCAAATCAACACAACCCTATTGGTTTTAATAACACAGAGAATTACAGTGAGCCTGGGGGCGCTTGGCTCATTTATAATGAAGATTTGGCTCATTTCAGCAGGCTTATTTGCTGACAAGAATGCTCCCAAAGTAATACTGTTACAAGAAACTACAGAGATTCACAGTTAATTCTATTATGCATTATACTAGTCTATATTATCTCTCTTTTTGATAGGCAATTGAAAGCCAGACCAGTGATCAACATGAAATTCCACTTAGTGCAACCTTTAAAATTTTGAAATAACATTCTAAAAAAGAGAATTTTTTTTTAAGTGGTTTGGAGTATGCATGAGGTTTCTACACACTCTTTAAATTGTTTCGTCTCTGTTGGGTCTTTCATTTGTTGTGTCAGATTTTGAAAGCCCCCTAGTAGCCAAGATACAGGAAACAACATTACTAATTTTTCTAGGGAATCATGTATATTGTATTGTACTTTACTATAAGATTGAAATCTGGACTAATTTTAATTAAGATAGTATTAACCAATCAATTGTCTTATTGCCAACAATTTTCTCATTTTCATCCAGCAGACTACACGGTGTTTTTCTCAGGTGCTTACTAAATATGTTTTTTCGGCAAATAAGAATTCTATTTTCATCTGGAATAGACTAGCATTTCTTTTTATGAAAGCTGGACATATAAATCCATATATGTCAAAGATAAATAAAAGAAAGGACACATTTTTATTTGAAGTTTTGGTAACCTCATTAAGTAAAAAATATTAAATCAAGTCAAATAATATTTTAGACAAATTGTTACTGTTTTTCTTTAAAGTACCAATTTTTCATAATTAGTCATACACAGAATAAATTATTTCAGTCATACCTACTTCCTACAATGTGTTAAAATCTGTTCTATTCATCTAAAGGTTTAGCCACTGTACTTAAATATGTTATGATAATGCCAAAAATTTCTGAACATGTCCTCCACATTCTCTTGTATTTGTTGTTCTGGAATACCAGTGACCTGAAGTATGGCTGAAAGATAAAATTGGCCAGTGGTTGCTTCTGCAGAGCAAAGTACAGAAAATTTAGTCCATCTTTGTAGGTCAAAAGTTCACCTTCAGCAGAGAAACATGTAAGTAATTAGAGTCTTTATAGCTCTCGCCAAACACAGTCAAGTGTCTACAGAGAGATCTGCAGTTTCAAAATGATGCAATAGAGGTGATAAATGACTGTCTACAGAGAAATAAGTGAGACCTAAAAGAGTGTTGCAGATAGGCATAGGATGAAAATAAGTTGCACTTGTCTAAGAGTTTGAAATAGCTGTAAAATAACACACATGCCTCTTGAAAATATATGTAAGATTTGAGAGTAGTATTTCAGAGAAACAGACTGACAAAGGCACAAGATTGGATAGAGGTTCTAGAAAGCAAAAAAAAGTGCTGTTGAGCCTGGAATCATTACTTTTACTTATGAGTGGCTGTTAAAGAAATCTGACTTTTTTTAGCAGCCTAAGATGAAGAATGTAAGGTATGTTATAGCTGTAGGGACAAACAGGGTATTAAAATTGGCTTTATGTTATGAACATACACTGTAAAGATACTGTTTTGATTGCCACACTGCAGTGGCAGCTGGGCCATATAAAACTCTGAATTATAGAATAGAAAATTGTCTAACATACTTTCATATGGTCATTGAACCCAGAACAGCTGTCAATGAGGTGTGCACACAGACAGAGTTTACAGGAATTAAGGTGTTCATCACCAGTGGTGCTGCGTATCTGCCATGCTGCCCCATGTTCTCATCTATCTGCCTGCCAATGTTCAGGAAAGTCCTCCTCCTCTGACCCCACTCTGGGGAGCTACTTATCAAGAGACATCAGAGATGTGTTTTGGGCTAGACCACAGGCTACTAAAGTAAATGGGAATTTTGCTACTTGTTTAAAAGTTAACAATATAAGAGCCATTATGCAAACAAACTTGAAGTAAAACAAACCCAAAACAAGGTAGATGGTTCTGTTGATTTATATTATATGTTCTCCTGCCCTTTCAGATTGAGTCATCTTCAAGGACAATGGTGTTTGAAATTGAAGGCACAAGAGGCCAGATTATTGTTTGGAGTGAACTGTCATAGCTCCAACAAATTATACTGTTCAGGATGTAGCATTGATGTCCAAGAAGCTACCGAAATTTATATTAGTAAGAATTGAGTCCTCTGGGCTTCAAGAAACTGACTGTATTTTTCTCTTTGCTGAAACAACAATCTTCCTATGAAAAACAATATTCAAATGTTATAAATTGAAAGACCTGGTGAATTATAAATGCTATCATGGCATTTTGTTCCAGGCCTTGAAAAATGTCGAAAATATTGGCACAAGATTATTTTTTTTCTTAAATTTGTGTTATTCCTTAGATAGCCACATAGCCTTTTGACTGAAGCAAATATATTATCCACTGGGTAATACAGATTCAATATCATATTTTTCACATATGAAAATACTTTGTGGATAATTATCCTACCAAACTAATGCATGATTGTTTTGTCAATTATCTTTAAAAAGTAATCATTGACATATTTGCAAAGTAGGTGGAAAACAGCTGAGTGCTTAGTGCAAGAAAACCCTCTTAGCTACTTATGGACAAGAGAAAACTAGTAGCTACTGCCTTCAATGCCAATGTTTTTCTAAGAGTACACTGAAATTAATACCAGTCTTTCTTTTTCTGGACCAGGTCCATTATGACAGAAATTCCTAATACACAACAACAAATGTCTTGTTTTAAGAAACAAGCCCCTCAATGTTTAAGCCCCTCAATGAGCTTTATAAGGTAGCTTAATAGCTTTGATGACAATCACTTAACATTTATGAGTTAAATGGGTGCAGATTTTCTGGTTTTATGCAAACTTTTGATGCCTAAAATCCTGGAAGATAGGCACTCAGAGAAAGCATTAATGGAGAAAGATAGACAATACCTTTATTGGGCCTTCGGAGGCTTTGGGCCTCTGCCAGGCCTACAAAAACACGTGTTGTTTCAACAAGGATCTCTCCATCCAAAAACCCCTGAAGAACCTCGCCCCCAGAAAGGTTACAGTTTTTATACTCTTCCTAACAATTACCATAATAGATATCCATAACCAATCATCATTTCTAATCCTCTCGGTGGTCCACCCATCAGGGTCCTAGGCTATGCCCCCTGGACCACCTCCAAGGGTTTCTGGACTCTTCTATTGTTTTGTCTTCAAGTTATCTTGCAGGCGTCTCTGAAAAACATCATGACCTTCAGAAAGCCTGAGAATGTGTGAGAAAACCACTTTAGTAACTTCTAACACCGCTTAATATGTGAGCAAGAAAACCTATACTTCTAAAACTCTAAAAATCTACAAAATACACACCAAACTTTTAGGCATCACTTTATGGTATTTTCATCATTCCAAAAGCAAAGTAATTGTTTTCATTTCCTGAGGTGCTGGTGCATTGAAAATCAAGACTATAAGACACTAGTGAAATGCTCCTAATTAGAGGAAAAAGAGATGCTTTTTATTATTTTTATAATCCAGATATCACAATACAAAGCAACATTTTGCATTTTTACCACTACTTTACATCAGGTCTCACAGTTTAGTTAAAATCACAGAATCCCTGAATATGTCAGATTGGAAAGGACCCGCAAGGATCATTGAGTCCAATTTCTGACCCTGCATAAGACTGTCTTCATGAGTCAAACCACGTTCCCAAGATTATTGTCCAAATTCTTCTTGAGCTCTGTCAGGCTTGGTGCTGTGAACACTTCCCTGGGGAGCTTGACACAACTTCAGGCCATTCCCTCAGGTCCCGTCATGGGTCACCACAGAGAAGAGATAATGCCTGCCCCTTGTCTTCCCCTCATGAAGAACTTGTAACTGCAGT
>VWZF01003289.1:79420-96177 GCA_013396755.1 Sclerurus mexicanus
GGTTGGCCCTCCTGGCTGCCAGGGCACTGCTGACTCATATTCAACTCGTCAGTGACCAGGACCCCCAGGTCCACTTCCAGGTACTACTTTTCAACATTTCATTCCCAGTCTCTATGAATATCCAGGGTTGCCCCATCCCAGGTGCAGAATCCAGCAATTCTCCTTGTTAAATTTCCTATGGTTGATGATTGCCCAGTCCTCTGATTCATCGAGGTCTCTCTACAGGGCCTCCTTGCCTCAACAGCTCCTCTCAGTTTTGTGTCATCTGCAGACTTGCTCAGTATCTCTTCCAGTCCTGCATCCAAGTCATTTATGAAGAAGTTGAAGAGCACTGGGTGCAAGATGGAGCCCTGTGGAGCCCCACTAGTGACAGGTCACCAGTCTGATGTGACCCCATTCACTCTTACCCTCTGTGCTCAACCCGTGAGCCAATTGCTCACCCACCACATGATGTGTTTATCCAGCTGTGTGCTTGACATTTTGTCCAGAAGGATCCTGTGAGAGACAGTGCCAAAAGCTTTACTGAAATCCAAAAAGATGACATCAGCTGGCTCCCCTTGATCACCTCTGTAGGTTATCTTGTCATTGAAGGAAATCAGTTTTGATAAGCAAGACTTTCGTCTCATGAAGCTGTGGTGGCTGTGACCAATGATTGCATTGTCTTTCAGGAGTTTTTCAGTATTTCCCAGCATAGTCTTCTCCATGGCTTTAACAGGCACAGCAAGGGAGGCTGCTGCTAATGATAATAACAGTAGCAGTCTGTCCCTTAGAGACCATCCTTTGCCACAGCACTGTGCTAATCTTTTACTTACTGAAAGAAATATCTGCAGATACATTTTGAAACTGAAGTTCTTATTTATTATTTATAAATATCAAAGTTCTCGTGAGACTATTTTTTTGCAACAAAACAATGGAGTCCTTGATCAACATTAGTAGTCTGAAGAACTGCATTAAAGCCTTTTAATGTGTCTCAGTATTTTCAGTCAAATAAGATAGTTCTATTCATTTTAAGATGTGCACTGATTCATGGTGCTGCTACTGAGTCATCCAATCTGAAAACGGAACTGTGTTTCAGTTCAGTTTTGACTGAAGTTAATATATGTTAAAAATTTATATTAAGAATGAAGGACTAATTGATGTTAAGGGCTAACTGATGTTAATAGACTAAGTCCTGTAAGTCTATCTAAAGCTCTTGGGAATTTAATTTCTGAGCAGTCCTGGAAAATCTCATTAATACTTCATATCTTCAATGTCACAGATCAAATGAAAATGCTTGATATACCCAATAATCTGTAAAGGATATTTGTATTATCCCTTACTGAATATTATGAGCTATCTTGTAAGCCTTCAAAAAGTTCATTTCTTCTAAAAAATACCTGTTAGCCCCTGCCACACAGTAGGAAATCTATAAATTAAAATCTAACAAACTAGGAATACAGCTTCAACTTCTCTACACACTTACTCAATTTTTAGTGTTGTCTAGGTGAATTTAGGGGCCTACTTTGGTTATATATCAAAGGAAAATCTCCTTAAACAAATCAGAAAGAACTGTTGACTAATCTTCCACTCTGTGAGAAGTTAGTAAAAGGCAATGATTCTTCACAGTCCTGAAGAAACACGGTCAGTAGGGAAGGAAATAGGCATGGAAGGCTCATCCAAGAGAAGAAAATTAGCTTTTGATAGATAGAAAAGAGAAATCAATGCAAAGGATGAAAAATTGTTGATGAAATTAGCAAAAATCAGGTAGTGTTTTAATATAATTCCAATCTGAAGACTTGTTGTGTTCATATTAAAAGAAAAATCTCCATGACCATGAGCCTGTGAAATGGCTAGTTGTGAAGTAGGGGTTGAAAAAAATATAGAATGTGTCTCCACACAGTACAAGAGGATTTGGTTCTCATCCTGCTTTAGGTGTTAATCACTGTTGTCCCCAGAATAGGTAGTATTAACAACTCAATTAATTTGAACACATATATTTCATATGTCCTGCTAATAGAGAAACACAATATTTATAGGGCAATAACATTATGTCAGATATAGAAAAACTAATATTCAGTTTAAAAATATCTAAATATTTGACAACATATGTTAGATTTGATATTCCAGTATTTGAAAAATTGTTCAGTAATGTAAAAGCTGAACTAGAGTTTAAGCAAGACTCAAGTCTGTCACTGAACATCTACAGGAGATATATTAAATCCATTATAAAATTTCAGGAAGGAAAATTGTTTGTTGAGTTTGAAGAAAGCTACATTTTTTTTCCTCCTATGGAACAAATTGTACTGTCATCCAGTATAAAACCATACAGAAACAATGTATTTAAATGCTGTTTTCTGTTTCTATAGAGATAAATAAAATATATTGCTTAAAAATACTTAAAATTTTTTGCACCATATCTGTGTGTGTACTTCATATGTGCAAGAATATCTATGCTTATTGGGAAAGACAGGCCTGTAAAAGAGGTATAAATTACTCTTGATGCCAAAATTTTTAACAGATCAATTTCTTCTAAAACTTATGGCTCTTAATTTGTATATATTTGCAATTAATACTTGTTATGTCAATAGATGACACTCAGAGGGGCAGAAAAATAAAAGGTACAAGTTTTCAGAAATAAAAAAGTTATGTGCTTTGTAGTTGTGTTCACTGGACATTTCCAAGGCAGGGAGTTGGACTTATGTGGATTCAGAACGCTCTGATTGTGGTAATATCACTTTGGCAGCAAAAGCCCATAAAATAGACTGTTCACAGGAATAATGTGACAAATCTACGTTGTTAGTTCAACAAATATTAAGACTGGATCATCAGTGGGACTTCAAAAATGCTTTTTCACAGTATTTCAGCAAATGCATTATATAAATAAATAAACATGGTGAAAAAAATGAAACTAAGCAGATATAAGTTATGTATGTACCTTTTTTTTACTGTTACCGGAGAGAGGAAAAAAGAATTGATAACCATACTTTGTATCATCTTTCAGAAAATATATTCATTGTAAGAAAAGGAATTTAGAGACGCTGTCACAGACAATGTAATTACTGAGAGAGAAAATAGGACCTGCTACCCATCTGTCCAGAACCAGCATATATTATCTAGGGAATGGTTTGGAGGGAACTGAAAGAAGTCAGACATATGGATAGCATCCTCTTACACTTTGTGAAGACCTCTTCAGTGAGATGTCCTGGAAATAGGATTGTTCAAGTTGTACAGATTTCATTCAGAGCAGCTTTCCCTCATGCCACTGATACCTTCAAATTCCAATGAAATACTTTTCTAGCTGTATTTCTACATTAGTCTGGAAGCTCAGCTGGCACTAAAAAACAATTGTAGCTGTGTATAAGTGATCAGCAATTTCTGCAAGGTGGCTCTGACAATCGAGTGTTACTAGTATGCTTGAATTTTAGAGTCTTTGTATTATTAAGTCAGAAAGGCAATTTTCCATTTGAAAGCCTCCAGGTTTTTTGAGTTTATGTGTTTTTCCAAGGTGATCTATTTCTTCAGACTCTTTTTGGCTTTTAAGTATTGAATTGAATGAAAATAATACACTATACAGAAGAGAACAGAAAAAACTGCTAAGGCTCAACATGATGGCCAATTTAGATCAGGCACCAGGGCTAGGATTTACTATGTCTAGCTGTGGATATTAACAGGAGAATGAGTCATGGCAGGCTCATTTTACAGGTTATAGAAAGAAACAGGTACTTTTAGAACGCAATGCATCTCGTACCAAAATAAAGATAAAAAACACCAAGGGTGATTCTGTGTTCTAACAGCATCCATTTAGCAGCATTTCCTGCAATGACAGCCAAACATACCTAATTTGAGTGTAGAAGATAAAAGTTAGCTTACATGAACTGAACCTTGAGGTTCTGACTAAAAAGTTTACTCAAAAAATCCTACTGACATTTATTTACACTGTACATTTGGCAAACTTTTGGATGTGTAAATTTTTTCAAATTTCAATTAGACTCTACAGTCATCATGCAAAATACTTCTTTAATAAATTTAAAGTGTTTTTCTTTTATCAAATCATGTCTTTAACACTAGATATAATACATTTCTCTTCAATTAAAACAAGTCTTCATGAAGATCAATTAGTCTCTTTTAGTAAAGTCATATAATTTGGCATGCTGCAATCCTATTTATAGCCTTAGCATTTTTGCAAAAGTTAAAATATCTGGTCCGTTTATTAACAGCCAATATGGTGGTAAATGCAAGATTTGCATCATAACCACATATGATAATCTGTGATATCACTGGCAAATCAATGATTAAATTAGGTTTTCTAGTAAATGTGACAACAATCTGGAGAACTGGTTGGCAGAGAACCTGGTGAACACCCACTTGAATATAAGCTAGCAATGTGTCCTTGTCACAAATAAGCTAAATGGCATTCTATAAGGAAAGGCTAAGAGTGATGATGGTCAATAACTTACATGTTCCCAGTTCGGGGGCAATAACTGAAAACCTTTATTGAAAGCACGTTCCACTATATATAGGGTTAGTAGGTGCAACAAGATAGCATTTTTGCTGAGTAAGGAGTCGGGCTAAGTTTGGCTACATATCACAGTGTTTAGACAGGAAGAGAAACAAAGGAATTCTTACAGATAACTACAACCTAATTACAAACCTAAAACAATCGGGCTTTTAAACCAAGCTAGTGATTTAGTAGGCAAGTCTTGTGAATTATCTCTTCTTCTGTGAATTTTCAAGGCTTGGAGAACAGAGTTTCTTTCCTCCTCTTGCAGCTCCAAGGCCGGCTGGACAGCCCTGTTAACATCTTTCTTGACAGACAGACAGTTTCCAGATGTTCCCACTAAGAAAGCTGGGGCTGTTCATCCTGGAGAAAGGAAAGTTTCAGTGGTATCTTATCAATGTATATACATAGCTTAGGAATAGAAGAGAGTGAGTAAAGAAGACAGGGCTTTTTCAGTGGTGTTCAGTGTCTGGACAAGAGGCAATGGGCAAAAGCATCAACTCAGGATGTTCCCTCTGAACATCACTTTGTCACAGTGAGTGTGACAGAACACTAGACTAGATTGCCCAGAGACATTGTGGACTCTCCATCTTTGGAGATATTCAAAAGTCAGCTGGATATGGTCTTGGGGAATTGGCTCCAGTGAAAGTTGGACAATTATAGGCTCTTCAGGAGGGATAGGCAGGGCAGAAGAGGTGGAGGGGTGACACTGTATGTAATAGAAGGGTTAGAATATGTGAAGCTCACAGCTGTCAATGGTATAGTTGAAAGCCTCTGAGTGAGAATCAAGAAGCAAACAAATAATGTGGATGTCATTGTAGGAGTCTGCTATAGACCTCCCAGCCAGGTCAATGACATCAACGAATTATTCTTTGAAGAACTAAAGGACATTTCCAAGTCAACTCCCTTATGGGGGACTTCAGTTGCCAGAATTCAACTGGTAGCATCACACAGCTGGTACAACCCAGGCCAAAAGATTCCTGAAAAACCTAGATGACAGCTTTATGAAACAGGTCCTAAGGGAATCAACTTGGAAAGATGCCCTCCTTGATCTGCTGCTTGTCAAGAGAGAAAATCTTGTGAGTGAAGTGGAGATTGGTGTCCGTCTTGGCCACCACAACCATGAAGTGATTGAGTTTCAAATCTCTGCTGACAGGAGGAAAGTGCCAACAAAACCTTGACTCTGGACATGAGGAGAGCAAACTTCAGGCTGCTCAGGGAATTAGTAAGTATGGTCCCTGGGAAAATGTTTTTGCAGGTGCTGGGCTCCACCAGTGCTGGTCACTTTTCAAACACCACCTTCTAAGAGCACAGGAGCAGGCAATGCCCGAAGATTGGAAGTCAAGCAGGTGCAACGGAAGGCCGGCTTGTCGGAATAGGAATTTTCTCTTGGAGATGAGGCCATAAAGTAAGGGGCATGCCCAGTGGAAACAATGTCAAGAGACATGGAAAGAATTCCAAGATGCAGCTTGCTGCTGTAAGAAGAACATTTGTGTGGCCAAAGCTCAGCTGGAGTTGAAGCTGACCAGGAATGTTGGATTCAATAAAAGGAGTTTTTTCAAAAGTATTAATGGCAATAGGCATATAGAAATATCATTGGCCTGTTACAGGATGAGGCTGGCCACCTCACAAACAGGGTCAGAGACAAGGCAGAGGCATTTATTGATTTATTTGCCTCTGTCTTCAACACAGGTGACAGGCCAAGATCAGGGCAGTAAGACCCCCTTGAGCCGGAGACCATGACTGTGAGAATGATCAGCTCCCAATGTAATCTGAAATTGTGCAGTATCTGCTCCTCCAGCTGGATCCCTACAAATCTATGAGTCTGATGGGATCCACCCCAGAATCCTCAAAGAGCTAGCTGATGTCATCACAAAACCACTCTCGATGATTTTTAAGTGGTCCTGGGAATACAAAGAGATCCCAGTTCAAAGCTGGTGAATGTTGTCCCCATTTTCAAGAAGGGCAGGAAGGAGGACCCTGGAAACTACAGGCCTGTCAGTCTCACTTCAGTNTGGGCTCCACCAGTGCTGGTCACTTTTCAAACACCACCTTCTAAGAGCACAGGAGCAGGCAATGCCCGAAGATTGGAAGTCAAGCAGGTGCAACGGAAGGCCGGCTTGTCGGAATAGGAATTTTCTCTTGGAGATGAGGCCATAAAGTAAGGGGCATGCCCAGTGGAAACAATGTCAAGAGACATGGAAAGAATTCCAAGATGCAGCTTGCTGCTGTAAGAAGAACATTTGTGTGGCCAAAGCTCAGCTGGAGTTGAAGCTGACCAGGAATGTTGGATTCAATAAAAGGAGTTTTTTCAAAAGTATTAATGGCAATAGGCATATAGAAATATCATTGGCCTGTTACAGGATGAGGCTGGCCACCTCACAAACAGGGTCAGAGACAAGGCAGAGGCATTTATTGATTTATTTGCCTCTGTCTTCAACACAGGTGACAGGCCAAGATCAGGGCAGTAAGACCCCCTTGAGCCGGAGACCATGACTGTGAGAATGATCAGCTCCCAATGTAATCTGAAATTGTGCAGTATCTGCTCCTCCAGCTGGATCCCTACAAATCTATGAGTCTGATGGGATCCACCCCAGAATCCTCAAAGAGCTAGCTGATGTCATCACAAAACCACTCTCGATGATTTTTAAGTGGTCCTGGGAATACAAAGAGATCCCAGTTCAAAGCTGGTGAATGTTGTCCCCATTTTCAAGAAGGGCAGGAAGGAGGACCCTGGAAACTACAGGCCTGTCAGTCTCACTTCAGTACCTGGTGAAATTATGGAAAAGATTATTATGAAAAGTATTGGAAAACATCTGAAAGACCTATGATTCTGTGACTCCGCAGAAGGTTTGGACCAGAAGACTACAGAGTACCTTCCAAACCAAATCATTCTGAGAATCTGTAAAATTTCTTTTACAGGTTCCTGGAAAAGTGTTATTTGAAGAATACAACAATGAATAATTGCAATCAGTAGCAACATTTTAATTTTTTTCCTATTTATTGTTATGATAATGCCCGATAATATCCACAATTGAAATTAAAAGGAGAAACTTGAAACATCAAACACATGGAAGGAAATTGTCATAAGTAGTACACATTCCTGAAGTTTGTACTGCTTATTTAGATATATAGACCAGTCTTCAGAATGGACACAGATATTTCAACTAATTCTAATATATATTCTATATATAGAATATATATTCTAATATAGGGTAACATTTTTAGAGGTTTTTCCATGCTTTTCTACCTGTTGCTAAATAACAAAACCTATGAGTCCTAAGATCTAGAAAGGCTCTCTGTCTCGAGTGCTGGAGGATGACTATCACTTTCTTCTTTTTTTAATGATTTGGGTTGGAAGGGATCTTAAAGATTATCTAGACCCAATTCCCTGCCATGGGCAGGGACACTTCTCACTATGCAATTTTGCTCAAAGCCCTGTCCAACCTGGCCTTTTTCACTACCATGGATAGGACATCCATAACTTTTCTGGACAATTTGTTCTAATGCCTCATCACCCTCACAGTAAAGCATTTCTTCTTAATGTCTAATCTAAACCTACTCTCTTTCAGTTTTAGGCAATTCCACTTCTTCTTTCACTGCAGTTCCTGATGAAAAGTCCCTCACTGGCTTTCCTGTAGGCCACCTTCAGATACTGAAAGGCTTCAGATACTGAAAGGTCCTCATGCAGCCTTCTTTTCTCCAGACTGAACAGCCCTAACTTTCTCAGCCTGTTTTTGCAGGGAAGGTACTCCAGTCCTCTTACCAACTTCATGGCCTACTGTGGACTTGCTCCAACAGTTCAATGTCCTTCTTATATTGGGAACTGTATGCAGCATTCCACGTGGGGTCTCACAAGAGCAGAGCAAAGGGGAAGAATCCTCTCTCTTGACCTGCTGGCCACACTCCTTTTGATGCATGGAAAGCTTTCTGGGCTGTGAGCACATGTTGCTGAATAATGAACATTTTGTCAACTCTTAAACACAAGTCCTTCTCTGCAGAGCTGCTCTCAATCACTTCCCTGCTCAACCTGTAGGTGTTACTCATGGAGAAAGTGATAGTAGAGTTTTCAAAAAGCAGACAAGCATCATGTTTGCAGGATGACTCTTCACTGTTAGGATTGTTCAGCTAGTCCATTAAAGGCTGCTCTCTTCTGTGTATGTCTCAAGTGGGAATGGGACAAGTTTTTATGCGGGAATTGTCAAACTGCAAGAGGCTTCCTTGTTGTGGAAGATACACAATTTTCTATAACGAATTTCTGTATTGACTTAGAAATATTAATAGAGTTGTTTTACTTAAAACACAATCATATACATAGTTCTAGTCTAAAGGAAAGCCTTTGAACAGTTATCAGTTTTATTCAAAGTCACATGAAACATATTGAAAATCAAGAATGTTTGAGTTAAAAGGAAAGAATAACTACTGTGGTTTTTTTCCCACACTTTTGACGTAAACAGCACTTCTATCATATTCTAATCATAATATAAAAGTAATGACTAGGCAAAAAGCAGTGTCTTTCATTGGGCTTAAATCATTAAAGAATTTCTCAGACTGATCTTTTCAGCATGCCTGAGTTCCTTTGGGCAGAAATGATATTACAAATTCATATTTTACACAACTGTAAAATTCTAGGAAATTTATTTGTTTTATTCTAGATTCATATGTTTCTGACCTAATTAAACATAACTTCACAAATAGTTTCAACAAGGATTTTCTTTACCAATGTAATTCATTATAATTTTTGAAAATTTACTTAATTCTTAATAATTAAGTGGCAGGAATTATGACTTTGCATCTTAAAGGACTGAAATATGTATAACTAACTACCTGGTTTTCACCTAAACCATGTTGCAATAGTGGAAAGATTAAAATGAGGAAATAGAATATAAACTCAAAGACTAGGCTGAATGTAATTTTTAAAAATAGAAATGGTGATTTATGTGAAGTGTATGTGCCAATGAAAAAAAATGCTGTTAAGGTAGCAAAGAATAATAAGTAATTATTAATAAGTAATTAATAATAATAATGATAATTAATTAAAATAAGAATATTAAAGCATATAGTTGGGTAATAGGTACTTTATTAAATCATTCCAATAAGGTCAACACTGAGAGGTTAATGGTGATGCAGTTTAAGATCCCTGAGGCAAATCTAATTTGAATGAAATAGGAAACTGGTCCTCCACAGGTCCAAGAATGAGCAAGAAGAGAAAAAATAACTATATCTATTCAGTCCCCCATATAATGTTCTGCTTTTTGTTCATCAGCAACTCTGTTGCTCAAAGCCTGAGTAGCTCTAACATGAATCTGAGTAATAAATTAATGTGCACAAACCCTCTTTCAAAGACAAGGTTTTGGTGCAGATGTTAAAGAAACTAAGAAAGAAGGCAACAAAGCCATATCTATTTTCAAGTAGATCTATTTTTGCTGAGTATAAGCAAAAGCTCAGGCATGTTGGTTATTACAATGTTGTCAGCAGCACAGGCTTCCCTGCATTCAGGTTTTCCATCCATTGTGCACATGGTATCTTCTCCTAGGCACTCCCATTTCCCAGAGATGAGACCTTAAAAGCAGAGAACTTATTTATACAAACTACTGGAACTTATAAACATTGAAATACCCCACTATTACACTGCAGACATTAAGAATAAAAAAGAGGCAAAATAAATTGTGGAATTACTCCCACCAAACAGGAGCAGAATAAAGTTTGAAACTTTATACAGGAATGTTCCCTGATCTTACGTAAGACAGGAAAAAAAGATTATTTTTTTTTCCGACATGGAGATTCTGTGTAAATTGATTCAGGCTAAGCTAAAGAGCAGCAGAATGGGATCCAAGATAAAATTATTGGTATGTATATATCATCTTGGTTTAAAGCTTTTAGAACTTATTTCATTTGGAGAAAAGCTATTTGAACTTTATGCAACTGTTTTAAGCTCTCATTTTACATCATGAAATATTTGAAAGAGTCTTAAAATTAAAACTGCTGATTGCCCCACTATTTTCATTCCAGTGTTTTGTGTAAATGTCACATAAGGTATTAAACTCCTGAACACTGGCAGAAATTGTACATGTTCACTGTAGATATTAAACATTTAGAGGTTTTTTTGGGTCATGTGATGGCTGGAGTAGGAGATTGGAATTCCTGCAGGTATTAAGACAGATATGGGCAGGCATTGACACCAGTCATGAGTTTATCTCATGGAAAAAGTTTATTTCAGAACACCAAAAAGAAACACGTGAAATAGAGTTTTTCAGTGAAAAGTAAGTTAAGCATTGTAATTTTTTTAAAAATATTTATTTTTATGAAAGGGCATTTGTTACACAGATCCTTGTTTTATTCCTGTGACAAGATTTAACTTATTTTCCACAAAAGACGTCTCTGTGGTAATATCATCCACACTGAGCTCATCTCAAGGGTGGAAAATGAGCACTATTTTCTGAGTGATAGAACTGAGCGTGACTAAACTATGATTACAGGTTGCTTTTTATATGTGTCTACTTTAATTTTAATCAGCAAGTTTTTCTACTCTTTTCCCTGAACAACACTGAAGGTCTGATTTTTAGATTTGATTCAAAACTCAAACTTTTTTCAATTAGTGGCTTGCTTTTGCACGCTTCCAAAGCAGCATTTAACTAAAACCACAATATATAATAAAATATATTACAGACAAAGGAGTTGAATATATTTTATGCAAGAATCAAAGTAATGTATGAAACCAATCATTAAGTAAAACCAGTCAGATTCTGCTTGTGTGTGAAATGGTGATGCCTGGGGCTAGTTTTACAGTGTATTCAGAACTCATATGTTAGTCTTAGAAGATGCCAAATATATGAATGGCACGTAGAGGTTTCAAACAAACTCTGCTCATAAAAGTAAGAAAAATTAAGAAAAGAATAATTCTAATGTTTTCAGTGTAGTAACCATATTTGAAAAATGCTTGGAGTATTATAATCATTCTAATAATAATAATAATAAAAATAATAAAAAGTTTCTTTTTTGGTGAATGTATAGTTAGATTAGTCTTCATCAACACTGAGTACTTACAATGGATTGCTATCAATATATTATCTTCTAATCTTACCATGTGGGATTTGTCATTGTGACCAAATATACTTCAAGATCATGAGTTCAGTAGGGAACAGAATGATGAACTGTACTCATTCCATTCAAGGACATTGTCTCTCATAAAAACAAGTGAAGGGATTTCTTGTCAAGAATACCAAAAGGAAAAAGCACATTTAATTTCTTATGGGAAATCTATCTTTGAAACAGAAAGACAAAAGGAGTCTGATGATGGCCTGAAACAAAAAGACATCAGAAGAGACTAAGACTGAAATGTTTATGCAAATCATCAATTCTTGCATGATAAGTAACTCTATACATTTCTTGTATCAATGAGGAATATTTATGTGGCTAAAAATATGGAGAGTCAAACCCAGTATTTTTTAAACAGATACAAATATAACTCAAATTCATCTTCCAAATCAGATGGGGAAGAAAATTAAAATTAAAATATAATTGCAGTTAAAAGTTACAGATGTGAAATATTGTGTGGATTTTATTCTTTTTCTAGTAAAAACCCTTACAAAATTGAAACCTTATTTTTCCATTCTTGAGTTCATTTAGTTTAATTCATTGAAGAGGCAGAAATTTGCCAAACAGTTGTGGTTGTGTTATCAATGAACATACCCTATTTTGGACTTACATAGCAGCATCTTCCTACACAAACCTTCCCTGCTTCTGAAGTTGTGTCAAACAGCAAATGTACTCTCTTAGACAATATGGAGAATAACATTGTGTCAAGCATTGACATTCTACCCTGAAGTTCTATTTGAGTGTCAACATGAGTAAATATTTAGACTTCACTAACAGGAAAAAATCTTCCTATACACAGGAAGCCAAGTGAAAATGACAAAAAGAAGAGGTACTCAATGTGTTTGTTTACTCAGTTTTCACTGGCAATCACTCCTCTCATATCTCCAAGGCCTTGAACCTTAAGACAGGGACTGGGGGAAGAAAGACTCGTTCATTGGAAGAGAAAATCAGACTCAAGACCACCTGAGGAACCTAAATGTACAGAAGTCCATTGGACCCAAAAAGATGCAGCCCAGGATATTGAAGGGACTGGCAGATGTAATTACCAAGGTGTTCTACAACATATTTGAAAAAGTTGTGGCAATCAGGCTAAGTCCCCAGCAACTGTAAAAGAAGGGAAATATCACACTCATTTTAAAAAAAAAAGATAAAAAAAGAGGCCCATGGGAAATATTGGCCAGTCAACTTCACCTCTGTTCCCGCTGATATCATGCAACAAATCCTCCTGGAATTTGTGTTGAAGCATACAGAAGATGGAGTGGTGATCAGAGACAGCAAACATTGCTTCACAAAGGCAGTTTCATCTACAATGAAATGACTGCATCAGTCAGGGACAAGGGAAGGGAATGCAATCTATGCAATCTATATGGACTTCTGCAGGACCTCTGATAAGGCCCTCAAAATTCTTAATTCTGAATTGGAAATATATGAATTTGATGGATAGACAGTTACACAGACAAGAAATTCACTTCATGTTGACATCCAAAGAGTACCGTAAACATGTCAAATTCCAAATGGAAACCAGTGATGAATGCTATACCTGAGAATTCTGGACTGGGACTAATAATATTTAATATTTCCATTGAGGACACAGTAGTGGAATTGAATGCACCCTCAACAACTTTGCAGATCACACCAAGCTGAGTGGTGCCACTGATATGCTTAGGGGAAGAGATGACACCCAGAGGGACCTTGACAGACTTGACAAATGGGCCCACAAGAACTTTGTTCAAGGAGTTCAAGGCCGAGTGCAAGGTCCTGAACATGCTTGAGAAAATTCTCTTTATCAGTATGGAGTGAGTGATGAATTGCTTTAGAGCAGGTCTGTAGAGGAGGACTTGGAGGTTTGAAGAAAAATTGGACATGAGATGACAATGTCTGCTTGCAGCTCAGAAAGCTAACTGTATGTTTGGCTTCATCAAAGAAGTATGGCCAGCAGCTCGAGGGAGGTGATTCTCTGCCTCTAGTCTGCTTTTGTGAGATCCTACTTGGAGTGCTGCATCCATCAAAGAAGTATGGCCAGCAGCTCGAGGGAGGTGATTCTCTGCCTCTACTCTGCTTTTGTGAGATCCTACTTGGAGTGCTGCATCCATCTCAATATAAGAAAGATGAGGAACTTTTGGAGAAGGTCCAGAGGAAGGCCACAAAAATGATCAGAAGGCTGGAACACCTCTCTTATGAAGAAAGGCTAAGAGAGTTCGGACTGAAAAAAGAGAAGGCTCTAGGGAGATCTCATTCCCACATATCACTTTTTAAATAATAGCTTATAAGAAGTATTGAGAGAGAATTTCTAATAGGGCTTGTAATGACAGAAGAAGAGGTAATGGTTTTAGGCTGAAAGAGAGTGGATTTAGGTTGGATATAAGCATGAGATATTTTTGTGATGAGGGTGTTGAAACACCGGAACAGCTTCCCCAGAGAAGTGGTTGACCAGTCATTGGAAGTATTCAAAGTCAGACTGAACAGGGCTTTGAACACCTCTTTTGGTTAAAGATGTCCATGCCTATGGCAGGGGTTTGAACTAAATGATCATTAAGAGTTCCTTTCAACTGAAAGAATTCTACAATTCATAAGATTATTAACACTTTCTGAGACTTTACCACAAACCGTTAAACATTTCATAGTGGCATATAATGTATTCATATGTAATTATAAATAATTGCATTTCCAAGTTTTTTACTCTTTGACATGTTTTATGAGTTGTTATTTAAATACTTCTTTCAGAACAACTGTAATTATGTGGCTCTTCTTATTTAGGTAACACTTTCTCTATGGACAAGCAGCTTGCCAAGTCAAGTGAGGGATCTTTAAATAATTTGCTGACTTGTTTTGATGCAGTTAGTAAATATTTTGGTTACTAATAAAGAATTAACATTAACGTAGTATGATGTATATATGTATAATTAAGTATCTTTTTCTTTTCAGTATCTGTGCTGTATCTACCTTATTCACTTCCACAGCCTCTTTGGCACAAAATGTTCTTCTACTGTCTTATTTCTAATGCAAAAATAAGATGGATGATTTACATGTCATACACAGCCGTCAACACTATTCATTTCACTTAGACAAGATTTAAAACGCACTGAAAGGAAATGAAAATCCATGTCATGTGACCCTGATGTGATCCCAAGGGAGTAATCCTTGCTGTTAAAACTACAATTTTTAAAAATACAACACACACCATGTTTGCATGCAGAGTGAGAAAGAAGGGCTGCTGTTTCGTTATAGATATCAGAATTTTCATTTGATTGGTACATGAAAGAAATACTTCTTCCAGCATGAACTCTCAATTTTTAATTTTAATTTTTTTAAAATTTCTTTGTTCCTTTAAATCCTACATGACTTCTAGGAGATCTTGAAAAGTATGATCTGAACACATCATTCTAATTATGTTCTCACTTGGCAACTTTTCACAGTAAAATAGTCAGCTGCCTTCACAGAATAACACATACCTTTGCGCTAGTTGTTCTGAGATTGTGTTTCATAACCATTCTGATATATCATACTCACTACAGAGAAGCCAGCCACTGATTATCACATTCACCACCTAATCTCCCTTGTTAGCGAACAGAGATCCTACTCCATGTCACTCTACATCATGATGTGATGCCCATCACTTACTGGAGTCATGAGTTCTTGAATCTTACTGTACTACATTGCCAGCAGATGTCAGGGACATTACAGTTCACCCTGAGAACTGGAATTTGTGACACATGCCAGGGCAATATATCTGACCCATGCCAGTGGGCTTGTGAATGACCCATGCTGGGAAAAGTACAAAGGGACATGACACCCTGACCAAGGCTAAAAGACACTTTTAGACACACAGCATCACTGTCTTTTCCGCCTGTCACCTAAGTTGCAGGCACAACCTGCAGACAAATTGTGCAAAGTTTTATACATGGGGAGGAGACAAGTTTTTATGTAAGTGTTCATTTAATGTTTATGTCCACATTTTTCTTTTCACAGTTACTTAGTCAATGGTTGGATATTTGCTTTGGCTGTCAATAAGTTAAATAAATTCTCCAGATGTAGATTACTTTGCATGTGATCAGTGGTGGAAGACATCCATTCAAGTGCAACTCATTCTGAGATTGTTACAAGTAGGATTCTGTGAGGTATTAGAATAATTGGTTGCTTTAGAGAACTTGAAAAATTTTAAAAGTCTGTTATCATATAAATCCTTCAATTTCTCAATTTAGGTATGTCTTTGTCTCCTTCTGATTGGTCAGGAAAATTTCCTGTCAAAAACTCTATTGAAATTGGTATGTCTTCATGAAGTGTTTCCACTTCAATAAGACAGTAATTTTCCAGAAAAAAAAGTTTATTGTCAAAAACATTCCAAAGTAGATGAAAGAGAAGGGGAAGGGGAAGGTTTGAGAAGGGAAGGTTTGGGAAGGCTTGGGAAGGTTTGGGAAAGGAAAGGGAAGGTTTGGGAAGGAAGGGAAGGTTTGGGAAGGGAAGGTTTGGGAAGGTTAGGGAAGGTAAGGGAAGGGAAGGGAAGGGAAGGGAAGGGGAAAGCAAGTAAGAAAAGAAAAAGAAGAAGAAAGCAAATAAGAAAGAGCAAACTAATAATAAACAATGAAGGTAAATATGTAAGAACAGCAGCAGGAGAAGCTGGAGCTGGTGAACAGCAGCAAAAGGTCTCCTCTGATGACATTAGCAACCCAGTTTTGCTGAGTGACCGATCAAGTGACACAAATACAGTCTGTGAAATTATATCATGAGTTGCTATGTGAATAAAGGACATACTGTCTTTATCTCATATCATATGGAGATCATCAGCTAAAGATATTAAAGTTCTACTTTTGTACCACTCAGAATGAATAAATGATAAAGTTTTACACAAAAAAGATATTTTGTAATGGAAATTAAGAGCAATTCTTTAAAGACTATTAAGAGAAGAGCCAAATAACCTTCATTCTTTGCTTAAAATTTTATGACTCTTCCTTAAGTATATTTTCACTTTTTACTACTTTTATATAAATAATTTTATAGAATGAAAATGGCTTATATTGTTATTAAATGCAGACCTGGACATAAATACAATTTATCTAAATTGTTGCTATTTTTAATAGAAATATAAGAGAAAAAAAAACACCTAAACAAACAGCAGGTTGTTAATATGTGGAAACAGGTTGTAAGAGTTAAAATGTAACCTAAAAGTATTTCGAATTTTTAG
>VWZF01003289.1:96206-123150 GCA_013396755.1 Sclerurus mexicanus
TTAAATGTTAACAATTAAATTTAAAAAAATATATATATATAAAAACTTGGATTATATGTATACCTATGTGTCCTTAAGTGTAAGGGCATAGGTGAAATAGTTGATGATAGGGAAATACTGTAAAATGTTATTCCATCACATTTTTTTTGGAGTTTTGTTTCCTTTTAAAATGTTTTTTATGTATGGGCTTGTGAGTGTAATGTTTGGTATGCATTTTCAGTCCCTTTTCTTCTTATGCTCTTCATTCATATCAATTAATCACCTGTTGATAGGAAGGAAGGAAGGAGGGGAGGAAGGAAGGAAGTTTTTTATTGTTTCAGTCCTCTTCTGAACTCTTATTTCAATTAATATATTTTCCATGGATCATACAATAAAAATATTCTTTCAGTGTCTCAACCAGTGCTTATTATCTGAGGTCTTTGTATGTTGTTTCTCTTATTTATTACTATGAATATTGCTTCTTTTTCATTTTTTTATTTTTTTTTAATTGCTAACAATGTTCCTTTTCTCTTTTAAGTGAGGACGCATTGTATGCAAAGAGGTCTACAAGGGAGACTAAGCTCCTTATGGATTTGCAAGTTCACAAGAGATTTGCAGTTTGAATTGCTACCTTGTTTTCTGGAATCTATAGATTGAATTAATGTAAAAGAGGTAATTTTCAAATATGATCATTAAACTTTGTCTGTTGATAGCTCTTTTTCATTTTATGAACAGAATAACAAAGACCAGTTCAGTTCTGAACTTGGGTGATTTGCAAATCAATGCTTGGGAATAAAAAGAAATGAGACACTTCTGTCCAAGTTATCTTTTGGAGTAGAACTAAAAAGTGGAAAAATTCGTGTAATAACAAACTGTTTATTGAGCTCCTTCCGTATTGCAGTAGACTTTCAAACCAGTTACAGACCTGCAAGTCCCAGTTCTACAAATTGTGGTGAAGGTAATTGGTATAAATTAGTCATTCACCATTTAGTAAGGAGTTCAGAGGAAGAATGAAACAGTGAGGATGAAACAGTGTCCTACCCTGTCACGGGGTTTTTATTCACAGTAGCTATCTGAAGAAGACAGCCGCATGTGATAAAGTCTCCAGATTTTGCAGTTCATGCAGTACCAACACAATTAAAACTTGCAGGGTCAAGACAGTGACCCTCTGTGGGTTACTCCATATTCTCCCGCAGCTTTTACAGACTACTTAGTCCAGTGCCTTTGAAATCATGCAATGGGAAATGATTCCAGGAAGTTATTGCTCCTGGTTGCAGCAGTAGTGACTACCATGACTTCCAGAGCCTTCTTGAAACAGAAGCAGACACTAATACAGCAAACAACAAAAACTAGTGGTCATGTTTACTTGTCCCATCTTCTTTTCCTTATATATGCCTCTGAAGACCTTCCTTTTTGTTACATAAGGATATTTTATTTCCACCTAGCTAAAGCACACAATCTCCAGTGTGTGGTATTTGGAATGCCAGATCTCCTTGCTTCCATTATTAGAGGAACAAACATGGAAATAAAAGCAAAATAAACATGCCCTCCTGCCTCCTGCTCCTAGTAGAAAGGAAGAGATGACATGAAGACTCTGAATGCATGGTAAAACCTGAGGTCTGGTTATTGTTTCTTTTCTTTGCTCTCTTTAGTACTGGCAACTCCTAGGTGAGGGTGTCTCACCAACTGCAGGGACAGGGTGCTGGTGACAGAGTTTCAGGCAGTGCAGAAAGACGGTGTCCTCTACTAGAGGAGCCACACTGGCAGGATCCTGCTGTTGCTCCACTCCTAAACAGAGTAGTCAAATTGAATGAATAGGAAGAGATTTAAACCATGAGTAAGGAAAAGAACAACAGCCACTTGAGGGAGTGATGAACAAAGTCAGCAAGCAAAGGACCTGCGCTCATGTGAAAAAAGGGACTACATAATCAGCAAAACAAGGCTTAAGAAGAGTAATCTCAACCATTTACATGCAAGTAAGGAAGTGACTCCATGGCATTGCTACAGAGGAAAAACACAGAGCCTTTCTGGAAATAAGCATAATTATGGCCTCTCTGAAGTGCCTGTACACAGCACAGAAAGTGAACACAAGGAATTAGGCATCTGTGTGGAGCTGCAGGGCTATGCTTTTGTTGGGATCACAGAAATATCATGACATTACACCCATGATTGGAGGACTATGATGGATGGATACAGGGTTATTAGAAAGAAGTTGCCTGGAACACAAGCATGGGCAGTTGTCCTTTATGTGAGAGAGCAGCTGGAGTGCATGGATCACTGCCCAGGGATAGGTGATGAGTCAATGAGAGCTTTTTGGGTAAAGGAGTTTAACAGTATAGGGGACATTATAGTGGGTGCCTGCTGTAGACTGCTCATCTCAGGAAAAATGTAGATGAGACCTTCTTCTGACAGCTGGAAGCAGCCTCACATTCACAGGCCCTGGTCATCACTCAGCTTGCACCACCTCAATATCTGCTGGGTGGACAGCAGAACTGTCCATAAGCATAAGCATAAGCAGAACTGTCCATAAGCATAAGCAGTCCAGAGGCCCATGAAGAGAACTGATGAGAACTTCCCAATCCAAAGGATAGAGAAGATGAAGAGGAGGGTTGTTTTGTTTGACTGCATAGTCATAAAAAATGAGGGGCTTTTTAACTCTTTCACAGGTACAGAAACCCTTCTTTCTACATCTCATAACATTTTTTTATGTTTAATCTCTGCCTTCTGTCAAAGAATTAGCTACTTTCCCTTTTGATATTACCATACTTTATCTGTCAAATGTGTAGAATTTTGGAAACAAACCAACATCTTACATGTGTCCCTCAGAGTATTCCTTCATCCTTACGACAATTTCACTTGACAACTAAAGACAAGTAAAGGCAGACTGAAGACAACTAAAGCCAGATTGCACATTGTCTAAATATTTCTGGGTCTGCATAATTTTGTCACAGTTTGCCTCTTTATTTACACTGATACAGAATTGGAACACATATTTTTGTGGCATGATATTCAAACAGAGAAAAAATATAGATGTAGTGAATGTTCATACTAGAATGTACATGTGTAATTTTCTGCTTGAACTCTTTCATCAGCCTTTGTGCAGTACTACACATACAGCTCATGTCCGTCTGAAGTCCTGTTAGGAAAACAAGTCTATCAGTTGAGCCACGTTCCAATTCAGTCCTTCATGAGAAAGAAGAGTTATTTCAGGAATAGTAAAATGTCTAACAGGATAAAAACTGAAGAGTTCAACTCACCATATCTAAACCAAACAACTGTTCACCATCCCAATCCTGTCTAATTACTGAGTGCAATTTCTCAGGGGACAAAACTACCAGACGTTGAATATTTATTTCATTTAGTGGAGAAACAAATCATATGTAACCAGGCAGGGTGTTTCTGAAAATAAATTATCTCTTCCTCCAAGAACATGGTCATCTTGGAGAACACTTTTCAAATAATGCAAAAGAAAGGATTCAGTGTAGAGGAAAATCACTAAAATGAAAGATGTCTTTAATGGTCAGAGTGCAGGAATTTAACACAATACTGAAAATTTCGAAGCTGTAAAATACCCACGTATCACATAGTAATCTAGGAAAGGGACATCCCATTGCTTTCTGGGTTAGTTACAATCTCTCAGGAGCCTTCTCTTCTGTAGGCTGAATAACCCCAGCTCTCTCAGCCTGTCTTCATAGAAGAGGTGTTCCAGCCCTCTAATCATCTTCCAAGGGCTTCAACAGGTACTTCTTGTGCTGAACACTCCAGACCTGGACTAGGCACTCCACGAGATCAGAGTAGAAGAGTGGAATCATTTTCCTCAAGCTGCTGGCCACAATTTTTGACGCAGCTCAGGACAGAGTTGGCTTTCTTGGCTGCAAATGTGCATTGTTGACTCATGTCCAGGCTCTCACCCATGAGCACCCGAAGTCCTTCTCAGCAGGGCTGCTCTTAATCCATTCATCCTGCAGCCTGTGTTGGTACCACATATTGCTCTGACCCATGTGCAGCACCTTGCACTTGGCTTTGTTGAACCTCAAAAAGTTCCTATGGACTCACTTCTGAAACTTGTCAAGGTCCTTTTGGATGGCATCCTGTCCCTAAAGTTTCTCAACTGGACTACTCATCTTTGTGTCCTCTGAAAACTTGCTGAGGGTGCACTCTATCCCTTCATCTATGTCATTGATGTAAATAATAAATAATACATGTTTCAATGCGTACCTGTGAGGGACAGCACTTGTCACTGGTCCACTTCTATACATTGAGCCATACCCTCTGGATACAACACATCCAACCAATCCCTCATCCACCTGTCAAATATGATCAAATATGTATATCTCTGATTTAGAAAGATACACTGGAGAAGGAAATGCATCTGCCAATAAATAGAATACAAGAAACTAGGTGGATTGTCCCTCTCGTGCATGTCCTTGCTGCATTCCAGCCTCTTTTTTTGTTTGTTCTGTGATCAGTATGACTTAACTGTAATCCAGGTTCTTGGCCCTTGTCCTCTGTTGTTTGTGTCTTTTATTGTCTTGAAGGATCTCCATTGTGATCAGAGAAAAACAGGATGGTTTGCTTTGTTGGTGGCAGAACAGCATCCTTTAAAATTTGCTGCATAGTTTGGCCTCTTAAGAACTTACAAGTCTCTGCTTATGTGGTTTCATCATGCAGAATCTGAGTATGAAAAGTTCGCCACATGGTCTATCCTAGGCAGATCACATTTTACAATGGGTTTTGTATAAGGTGTTTGATATCTTTCATAGGAGCTTGTATGATGTTTGCACTTTTTCCTAAATCCAGTTCTCCCTTTCCTCTTCCTGGCAAAAGGCAAGACCCCTCTGTTCCTGGCTGGAGTATTTATTACTTGATTTTTGTAACTGCAAACAAGAATTCCCTTCATCAGGGTCTAAAGTATGATCAGCCTTTCCACCCTGCTCAACAGACACTGGAGAAGCAATTTTCCTGGATGCATGCCTTTTGGCTGTGGGGTTTGTTTTTTGTGGTTTTTTGTTTTGTTTTGTTTTGTTTTGGGTTGGTTTTTTTGTTGTTGTTTGGTTGGTTTGGGGTTTTTTTGGTTTGGTTTGGTTTAGTTTGGTTTGGTTTGGTTTGGTGTGAGTTTTTTTGCAGTTCCTGTATCTGAGCTTCTAGTGCCCAGGTAGATTCACCATCCCATTTCCTTGTGTCCTTCCCCTCTCACAGCAGGAGAACCACAGACTTACATATATTGTGTGTCACCAGTAGCCTTTCCCTTGAATGCGGAAAGGCTGACTCTTAATAGCTGAGACCTGGGCTAGTGTTCATGAGGAAGGTCTATTCTTTTTGAGTTGCTCAGATAACATTTGTCAGTTTTTCTAAAGTCAAGATGCAGGCTAATAGGAAGTGAGATTATCTGCATTTTCTTGGAGTTGTTTGGCCAACCTATTCATAGCTGGTGCCTCTGTGTCTATCAAGCTCATTATTGTTAGGGTGTTGGCATGTGCCATCACTGAACTTCTTATAAACTTTTGCCACAAGTACTGCATGACCCAGAATTCTTCTAGGCCTTTGGATACCTGATCGTCACCCATGCTAATACAGAGCACCTCTACTTTGAGTAATTCCCTCAGATGCTGTATACTTCTCTCAATTATGATTCATTTATTTTGGGAATTTACAAGATCTTCCTTGAAGGGGTACCTGTCCTTCACACTTGACAGGTATCTGAGGACTCATGCCCTTTTCCCAATCACTTTGCAATGGCCTTATTGCCAGCAAGGAATCCCAGCTGCCAGGCTTTCTTACCATCTAGTTCCTGACTATTGACACAAATATACTAACATTGGGGTAATCAACTTGCCTGGGTGATGTCTGACATCTTTCCTCCTGTTCTTGTGACTTCTCTGCTGCAGAATAGACTATCTTTTCTGATTCTCTCCCCTGCTCTCTCTTAAAAGAAGCTTCTTCATCAGTTACTAAATGAATTGACTACACTTCCACTGTTTCTTTTTAATTATAGGGGAAACTGATAAAGTTCGAGGTTGGGTCTCTGTTTTAGCTGTAGTGTCTGTTGATATTTTTGAGATCCAGAGACATTTCTTCTTGAAGGCGTTGAATAATGTTGATCAGTGTTAGGTAGGTGCTGGTCAGACCCCAGCACAGTGTGGTAAAATATGCTTCTTTGGAATAGTCAGGGCATCTCTTCTCAAACATCTTGTTGATTCAGGATTCTGCACTTGTTCAGGGTTGAAGTTCCAAACAATCAGAGGGGAGGAGCTTTCTAGATACCCACTCATATATTCTCTGACAAATCTTCCCACCCACAACCACACTGTCAAGGGGCCTACGTTGTATTCCTAAACAGCTTGTTAACTTTGAAAAAAACAATATTCCTAAGAAATGCCAATGGAATCAAGAGAACTAAATATGAACATGAATTGCAGTAGGTGAAATACATGATGACATACAAAACTGTCCTTAGAAACTTAAGAGTCACAAACATTCATATGGCATATGAGTGAAAATGGCTTGTGTCACTCAGAATGTAATAGAGGAATAAAAATTAATGTAATAGATATGACATTATCAATGAAACAGAAAAATTTGTCTGTTTCTGACAGATAACTGAGGGGGCCTCGAATAGAAGTTTAGAATTAAACATATTTGCTCTTTAAAAAAAAAAAAGGGTGCAATAAAAGTTAAAACTAACAAAAAAAAAAAAAAAGGTCAGCTCCTGTTGTATATCACCTCTCTTGACAGCTGTGCAGTACAGAAAAAGTTGACCAGAATTATTTTGGTACTCTGTCAGTATGCAGTCATTAAGATGCATTCTATCATTCATAGGAATGTTTGTTAGTTACTTTCTATGAATTTTCTTAAAGACTTGTAGCAAGAAGATGCCACAGAAATAGAAAGTATTATTTTAAAATGAGTTAGTAGTTTGTGTACCATGGAGGTTTGCTCTATAAAATTTTTATTATCTGTTTGAATTCTTGTTACAAAACCAGGACATCTTTTACAATAGACAAGTGCATCTATATCACAATAATTAGATAAAAATATGTTGCATTCAGTGTTACACTGGATTACTTTTGTTTTCATACTATAGTGTATTCTTTGATTCTGGCTTTCAGTGCAGACACCTCTAATGGAAAAAGAATCAAGATATTCTTTTACTGTGGACTTTTATTAGGCAGTCTAGAATTATAATATTTTATAATACTAAGGATTTTTTTTTTAATTTGGAAATATAACACTCACTTCTCCAGCTAACTCAATCACATATTGCAACTTGCTAGTTCTAAGAAAATGATTGATCATTTGCAAAGTTTATTGTGTATTTTACAAAACAAAACTGCCATGCTCATTTGAAGGAAGAAAATAAAAATATTCTGTCCTAGATGGGATTTTGTGGTTTGAGTGAGATATTATGCAGTAAAACAGTTCTTGCCAATTAAAAGGTAAACTGTGGCTTTACTGTAAGTAACCTAGACAGAGTAATGCAAGAGTAGATCTTGCATAGCTTTTCTTCCTGAAACAGTCTGCATCTTGCTTCCTGACCAGGTGCAAAAGAAAGAGAGAGAGATTCTTGAATCAGGGCTCTCCCCAGCCCAGCATACCTTTGTGCTCTGCCTACTGTTTGAACAGAAAGAAAATCATGTTTCTGCAAGGGCTACATTTGTTGTTATTAATCAAAGCACCTTACTGTTCAGATTAAGATTTGTAGCAGAATGAGTGCCTGACCGTACTCAAGTAAGCATACCATGACAATCCAGCTGTCACACTGGACATGGGCTAGCAGTTTCAGTATATAGCCAAAACTAGTTCAGATCTCTAGTCTTTATTCTTATTGTCATTTGTACTGTCCAGAGCAAAAAAATTGTCCAAGGTTTTAGTCATTCTGTGTTGCCATTTATATACTAATCTCATACTAATTCAAAAGTAGCATTAATTTTCAGATTCAGATTTTGATTTGAGATAATCAAGAGATGGGACTCATCTATCACCAGCATCTATAACACATTGGAATGTTTTCCTTATATCTGAAAGTATAAATACTCCTAACATTTTGTTCTTCACTAATCTTATAATTAGACTTTTTTGACTGAACTGAGGACATAGGGTCTGGTACAGCAAAAAATTTATTTATATGACTCTTGCAATTCACTTTATTAAAGGATTTTAATATAGCTAATGATTTGTAAGTGGCTACCTTGTGTACTCTAAAGGGACAATTATTACCAAAAGACATGGAACTAATGAATTCAGAATGAATTAGGCTAAAAAAATAATTCAGGCTATTTAAAAGGTATATGGTTTACTAAGTCAATAGCATTATTAAAGAAGTGTCACAGAAGCAAAATAACAATCTAAAATTCTAATTTGTACAGGAAGCATTTCAAATTTCAAAATTTAAATCAGCTTAGTTTATGTTGAACACATTTATTACATTGATTCCACAATTATGATTTTCAGTACCAAGTGAAATCCATCACCAATAAGAAAATGATACACCTGGTTATCTATCATTGTAGAGCTACAACAGTTTCCTATAGATAATATACTTGAATATCAATAGTCTAAAAATTGTGCATGAATATCAACAAATTCCTCCAACATAAAGGACGTAAAAACGCAAACTTGACATTTAGTACAAATTTGTTTTGATGGTTAAAGGTGAGGCAGGACATGAAACTCATAAAATATCATTTAAAATTTGTTTTAAAAAATTGTAGTAAAAAAAACTAAAGAGGGCAGTTAATGTCTATTTCTCCTTGTCAAATGAAATTTTCTTCAGTGTCATTCAAATATATACCTTCATAGAGGTTAAAGGAATTGCATATGCTTCACTTACAGTGAGTTAGCATTTATGAGGCCATACATTCTAATCACATTTTTCTGATCACAAGGAATGTGTAACCATTCTGACCAGAAAACACAGTGTTTTCAATGGAACACTAATTCTAAAGTAACTGCTAATAGATAGTGAAGAAAGAAATAAAACAAAGATTATTAAATACTTTGTTCCAAGTAATAAAATAGTGAAATGTTTAAACTTTGCATGATTTTACTTTTATACATTTTTTATACTTTTTTATTCCATTCAACAACTTCACTTTGTTTTCTTCTGTTGAAGTTTCTTCCATTTATATGTTTTTCTTCCTTGTATCCAGGGATTTTAATTTAGTTTCAGTATACCCTGAATTCACAATTTCTGCTTGGAGGACTGTTGAAAAGTAAGACAACTTAGGAAAAAAAAAATAGAGACAAAAATGGTCCAATGAAAAGAAAAATATAGAGGCATTTTTACAATAATTCTGTGCAAACTTCCCTCATGAACTTCTCAGATAAAATCTTTCTCCAAAGTTAGATTAACATAAGCTCTAAGAAAATACTTCTGAATGACTTTTCCTGAATTCACACTCTTTTTCTCCTAAAAAAAAAAATTGCTCAGAATAGAATAAAAATCAATATTGTAACATCAGCATTGAAATGGTACAGAGCATCTGAAATGAAAAAGTATCCCCTCCAAAGTGAATGACCCAGGCAACAATCTCTCAATCAATTCGTAACTAATTTGCTCCAGCAACTGTTTTTCAGCAGTTATTGTCCTTTATTGTACATGATCTATTCTCAGTTGGAAGGGAACATGAATGGTGGAGGCATATAAAACTTCAGGATTAGAGGCAGGTAGGAACAGAGGAAGGGAATTCCAGACACATACTAGCCAGAGACCAGTGCTTAACAAACTCCAGAAAACTGACAGAAAAGCTAAAGCCCTTAAGAAACTAGGCACTTACACAGTGTTGCAGAGAACGGCAGAAAATATTGCATATGGAGAAAAAAAAATCCTCACTTCAACTTAAAAGACAGTACAACACAATCCACAAAGTTTAGGGGATTCACAAGGGAGCTTGATTAGAGGCATTTAAGGTCACTTCTGATATGTGCCAGCTGGGTATGAATCTGCATAGCTCGAGACCTTACACATCACTAGACTAAAGCTGCAACATTCAGGTAAAAAAGGGCATCCCAGTGAAAGCCTAATCATACAGTTAACTCACCACTCAAACAGACATGATGGCAGGAAACTGTACACTCAGAGACCTCTCCCTTAACATACTGAGGGCAAGTAAACTGCAAAATCCCTGCAAGACTTGTAGGGCTTTGCTTTCAGGGTTTTCACACTTGCAAAACTGGAGACCACTTGCAAAACTGGAGACAACTGTGACTCTGAAAAGCATAGAACTGCCATGTATTAACCACCTTGCCACCTTCACCCTGATTGTAACAGCAGTACAAAGTATTTAAACATCCAGAAGAGTCTCTGTCAAAGCTCATTTGTTTTATATGTACCTGGATCTGCCACAGTGGCCTCACATGGCCTGACATGTCAGGCTCACAGGAGTATAGAGCACTAGTGGACAGCACTGCACAGTGTACCTTAATAGCATAAGATTACAACAGGGAAGAATTCATCTGTATTTATAAGTGATGGGAAGATCCCAACAACTGTCTGTGTTGGAGGCTGAGGTATGCCTATCTGGGAATAAGTGGTAAAAGCATTCTATTGTGTCTGGTCTGGAGGCTTCATATATCCTTGGCACAGACTGCCTCAGGAGACAGTTACTTAAGGGAACTAAGGTATGCTTTAGGATAGTAAAGCTGCCTCGAGTATGGATAAGATTAAACAGCTGGCTAACTTGCCTCGTGTTCTGTTGTGGGCTGGCTGCAGTCTAAAGAACAGCAGTTTCCAATTGCTACCATGGCATTGGCATTGCACAATATCACATTAATCAAGACTCTCTGGCTCCCATCCATAAGATATTCTGGTCACTGAAGAGTCAAGGAGTGATCAGTAAAACATATTCACCTTTTATTAGTCACATATGGCCACTGCAAAAATCTAAGAGTGAAGACTTGCAGTGAAATACGGTAGCTACTGAGTCACACCACCACTGAGTGCTGCCACACCAGACATGCTAGAGATCACTGGAGTCAAAGGCTGCCAAATGATATGTGACAGTTGATATTGGTAACTCATTTTTCTCTATCCTTTTGTCAGTACAGTGCAGGTGACAGCTTGATTCCATGTGGTGGAGTATCTAGTACACTTGGCTCACAAGTGGAAACACAGTCCTACAATTTTTTGTGCATAGATACAGGCTACACTGGAATAAGGTGAAGCTCCTGAGCACCTGGAGTATATTGATGACATTATTGTGGGGCAACACAGCAGAGGAATTGTTTTAGAAGGGGAGAAAAGCAGTCCAGATGCTTATGAACACTGGTTTCTCTATAAAGCAAAATAAAGTCAAAGGACCTCATAGGAGATCCAAGTTTTAGTGATAAAATAGCAAGATAGGCGTTATGATATCTCAAAGAATGTGATCAATAAAATAACAGCTATGTCTTCAACAGCTAACAAAAGGGAAACACAAGCTTTCTTAGGTGTTGTGGGCTTTTGAAGAATGCATATTCCAGGTTACAGTCTGATTCTAAGCCCTCTCTATTGAGGGGCCTAGAAGAAGAACAACTTTGAACTCTGAGCAGCAACAAGACTTTGAACAAATTAAATGGGAGGTAGTTTGTGCTGTAGCACTTGGGCCAGTTCAGACAAGACAAGGTGTGAAAAATATGCATTATGCTTTAGCCAAGCAGGGATAATATCCTCACCTGGAACTTCTGGCAGAAAATGCCTGGAGAGACTCAAGGTTGACCTCTAAGGTTTTGGAGCCAAGATCTAAAGCCTGTTACACTCCAAGAGGAGAAGAAATATTAGCAGCATATGAAAGTATTGGAGCTTCTTCAGAAGTAATTTATACCAAAGCACAGCTTCTTTTGGCACCTTGGATGCCTGTGCTGGGCTTGGAATGAAAATGGGAGGGTCTACTCTACAGATCATGGAACTGATGCTTCATAGAGTAAGTGGACTGACAATGGAATGGATTCAAATGGGAAAACCTGACTGCCCAGAAATTCTGGAAGTCATCGCTAGAGGGCTGAAACTTTGGATTGCCAGACAAGGTGACTTGTGCTGGAGAGGCCACACTGTTTAATAAATTACCAGAAAATGAAAAGCAATATGCTTTGTTCTCAGATGGATCCTGTTATATTGTGGGAGAATATCAAAAGTGGAAAGTTGCTTTGTGGGGTCACACAAGACACAGTGAAGGACAAGGTGAACTTAGTAAGTATGTAGAAGTGAAAGATGGCTCTAGACCATGCTAGAGCAAAAAGAGAAAAATAGCCAATACTACATATTGTTTTATGGATTGTGGCAAATGCTTTCATCAGGGTTTTATTTTCCTCTCTCTTTATTAATTCTTTTTCCTCTTTTCCTTACAATTTTAATTTTTTTTTAATTTTATTTCTATTCTTTGTATTTCCTTTTAATTATAAAAGTGGTGTTGTCTCAACATATGAGTTTGTTTCTTACTTTTACCCTTCCAATTCTTCCTCCATCCTGTCATGGGAGCAGGGAGGGTGAGCGAGTGGCTCTGTGGTATATATTGTCAGATAGGGTTAAACCACAACAGAGGCTAAAAAGCCTCAGCATTATGCATTCGAAAAAAAAAAACCTGTGAGCCTGATGAGAGGACTGAAGAGACACTAACTCTAGCATACAACTGACAAGTGTGATAATGAAAGCTTACAACCACAGTGGCTCTTCAGTATCTCTCCTTATACTATTTCTAAATTCACTTTCTTTGACTTTTTTGTTACTTATCAATTGCAATATAGCCAACAAGTAGTTCCCTTAAACATATCTGTAGTCAAAGGCCTGATGTTCTACGTATGGATAACAGTTCCAGACTTAAATTCTTGTTTAGTCTTAAAAATCAGAAATAGTACCATCTGAGGACATGAAGGTAATTAATAAAGGCTATAGATGAAATGTATTCTTTTGCCTGAGGATATTTTTTTAAATTTTCTGTGCAGTTTTGATAAAATTAGTGTTATTTTATATCATATGAAACAGGTTATGATTGTCCTTCAGGCCTCAGAGTACTTTTCCAGTAGAAATTGCATGACAAATAAAATTACTATTGTATTTGTTATCATTATACAATATACAGGTTTATATCTAAAACATAGTACTTCAAAAGCAGTCTGCTTCAGCTAAGCTGGGTATAAAGTAATTTGAAGAATTTAAGTATTAGTAATCTAAGTACTTCTTACACATTTGAAAGCTGGCATTACATTGTCTCTTAGATACCTACAGACAGTGAGAAAATATTACTGTGTTTCTATCCTCATAGTCACAGCAGTAGGGCCCGTTCAAACATTACAGAATACTCTATCTGTTGTGAACTCTCATTCCTGCTCTCTTTTCATTTTTGCCAATACAGTGATTTCTGGCACTGCAGTCCAAAGCCTATGATGACACTGACCTCACTAAAAGGAAAAAAAAAAAAAAAAACCCAAAAAAACCCCCCCAAACAAGTAACCAAAACCACACGTCACTTAATTTTTTTATCCATCTCAGTGTCCTGATACAATTCACAGAGCAGCAGTTGAAAGAATAATGTTGTCAGGACAGAGAAAGCTGCTGCAGTGTGAGCAGGACATGAAAATACCTTGGATGGACACATGGCTGAATTTGGAAAAGTATTTACATGGTAAAACATTGCACTTTGAAGACATAACTTAATCTTTAAAAAATGCTTTCTCCTGTGTACGTACTTAATTTAGATTGAATAAGACTCATGCATATACACACACACACACAAGGTTGCGTGTGTTTGTGTGTCCATATAGTCTTTTATAAAGGAACTCTGTCAACAAGCAAAGCGTAGCTTCAGTCAAAGTAAGATTTGATAAACTGGGTAGGCAAAAAACACCTCAAAACCCAAAGAGAAATCAAGCTGAGAAAGAGCAGTTATGCAAAGCCTGCTTTCTTTGTTGCAGATATATAAGTCAAGATACAGTAAAAGTATTAATTAGTTTCATATTAATTGGGGATTTTAGGGCTAAATAATTGATTTTTGCAAAGCATAAGGATTTAGGCACTTGACTCTTAAGTGTCTTGTATAATTTCTTACTTCCAGGACTCAGTAGTCCACTACTTTTGTTTTAGTAGAAAAAATTTCTTGCACAATAACAATTGCAACTGTATCACAACTATCACAGTTTAATTACAGATAAAAAGTGAGGCAAAATTTACAGGTCTACTGATGATTAAAACCTGAATTCCACCTAAAATGTTTTGCTTAGTGTCTGTTATTGACTAGCTGCCTGTCAAATCTTACAGGTAATCAATTAGAAATATCAGACACAAGACCTTTTGTCATCTAGATTCTTCAGGCTATAGTCTTTTCACCACATCATATTTGTTAGTGGAGGGTGCATTTTTTGTAGGTTTTTTTTTAATTTTTTGTTATTGCTAGTTTTAGTAGGGTTTTTATTCCCGACTCTGGTCATTTTTCAGGTAGAAATTTTGTATCTATTTTTTCTCTAATACTTCTTTCACTGCCAAATATTTCAATATTTTCTGTATCTTCAGCTGAAACAAGGTAACCCAGGAACTGTAGTTAGGTATCTTCTCTTAATAGTCAGTACTTTCTGTACTTTGTACCAATTCATTCCAGTTGGTTTCGGGGAGTGATTCTGGGAGGCCCTGCTTTTTCTGTATTTGCTTTCCTTGGTCCCACTAGACCTATGTTTCCTCTTACATGTGGACCTTCGTTATCTCTATTTTATTTTTTTCTTTTCAATTGGAGTAGTTGCTTCTTTTCTCAAAGTCACGGTCCTTTTCTTCTTTTGGCTGTGTGCTACAGTGTCACATATACTTTCTGCCTTCCTAAAAACCTTTAGACTTTACACAATATATTTTTAGCTGAATTCATTTCTGCTTGTGCTGAAAAATAATAATAGAAAAGAGAAGATGAACACACCAAAAAGTAAAGGAGGAGCAAAAGGGTTTTTTTAAAGCCTAGCTAAAGCCTAGAATTGAGGCAGTCTATACTTTTTCTTCAAACTGGGCATAACTACATAGTGCTTTCTGGGCATAAGCCACACTCCTCCAAGGTAGATAAGAATTTCCTCAGAATTGTTATTGTCTCCAGCTAAGAAATGCTCCAAAGCTAACTTCTTTTCTTTGCACATCTTACCCTTACACTATGTCTTTAGTCATGTATCTCTCATGGAGTTTTCCAACATACATTATGAACTACAGCATTTCTGCACTTTGATAATTTATTTCCTTCCACTTGAACTTGCAACTGTGGAAAAGTTATAAAGTCAAAAAGTTAGAATCTTTCTGAATTTAACTGTTCAATTAGTATTTGAGATCTTCTATTATAAGTGTGAGAAAGAGAAAGGGAGTAGGATAAAAGGAAAATTGACATCAGATTTGGTGCTTTGACATATTTTTTTCCCAGGCTTTTTTTTTAGCTTTATCTTCAACACCAAGTTCTGTTTAAATGTGTGCATTATGAAATGGAAAAGTATAGTTCAGCATATCTACTTTGCAGTAGGCTGCACTTTCTTATGTTGTAGGAAAAGTTTTAGCCTTGATGGACCAAAGACTTTTTGTCTCATATCCACAACAAAAACACAAGGACAAAATAGAGTTTTCAGGGTAAAAATGCCAAAGACTTTTCCACAATGCAGGTGAACTAGATTCCATCTATTTATACAAGAAGATAGGTTGGGAAGGAACAGAATTGACTCCCAAGAGAGATGTTAGAAGATGAGAGACTGTCCTGCGTTGTTACTCTCTACTGATTTCCTAGTTATCCATATTATCGCATATTATCACATATCCATATTATTGCCATATTATCATGGATTTGAAAATCCATAAAAGTAACTTAAAAACATGGTTAAAAGCATCATGTAGAAAACAGACTAGATCATATTCTGCATCAAATTCCCACTGAAATTCTGCTTATAATGCATACAGGAAAGTAGAATTTGAAAAAAAGTACAACATTGCTTTTATTTTTATCAATGTGACAGATAAGAGGTAAACAGGGACTGATTACTGCTTCTGTGTATATTTGTTTTCTCTGCTGCACAGTCCTGAAGACCTAAAATCCAGATATAATATAGTAACATTAACCTTTGACATGAAACATTTGAAGACATGTAGGTAAAGAAGACAACCCATTGGATCAGGAATTAGGGGTCAGGCATATTGCACCACCACAGCACCACAACATGGTTGAACCTGGCTGATGCTTTTAGAGACTGCATAGTCATAGACCTATTGAATCATTAAGACTGGAAAAGACGTCTGAGATCATTAACTTCAACTATTAACCTAGTGCTGCTATATTCACCACTAAGCCAGGTCTGCAAGTACCATCTGCTGCCCATCAAGCAAGGTCAGATGCAGAGGGTTGCTCAAGGCAAGGTACAGCTGGACTTTGAGTATTTCCAAGGATGAAGATTCCACACCTTCTCTAAGTTGCTTGAGTCAGTATTTGACGACTGTCACAATACAACATTTTTTTCCTCTATGACGAGGGTGTTGTGGTTTAGAAATGGTATTTTTCAATTTAGTGTTCCCACCAAAACACTATGCTCCACTCAATCACTTCACCCTTCTCTTCCTCTTCCCCCTGTGACAGGCTGGATTGGAGAACTGGAGACACAAAAGGCAAAGATCATCTGTTGAGATAAGAAACAACAATGAAATAAGGAAATGAACAATAACAGCAACAATATTAATAACATGGTGTACAAGGCAGGTGAACAATTCCCACACAATTTGCTCAGTACATGGCGCCTGCCAATATCTGACTGCCCACCACAATATGCAACCTCAAAGGGTCCCTGGAAAATTATGTGAGGTGGTAAAAAATAACCTCTGAGTCCCAGCTATGTCCCCTTCTTGCTACTGCCAAAGTTAACCTTGTCCTGACTAGAACCAGGACAAAGGCTTTAGAAAAGAATTTGTGACTTGAGTTCCAAGTGTGGCTGGCTCTCAATGCTGACAATTTAAAAACAAACATAATCCACCAGCTGATGGAATGTTTTTGCCACAGTGTTATGTGTATTTCTTAAAACTGTTATAATTATTTCCCTGTTGTTACTTATTTAGCAAATTGTTCTAGTCTGTTCTTTATCTCTTCTCACAACATAACATACCACGTAATGTGACCTACCAAGGAAAATATTTTTATTCACTTTGTCCTTCACTTGTTTCCACATATATCACAATTCTATTTGGGATTTATGTGTCCAATAAGATGCCATGAAATGCCCCCTAATGACTTGAAAACGTAATACACAATCACTGTTAACTTTTGTAACACTCATGGTCCATTTTTGCCATAGTAAATGCATTTGTCCTGCTGCTAAGCAGAAGGTTCATTTTGGGTTAAGTCATGTTTTGGTGTATTATAATCTTATAAAATATCACATATCCAACATAAGGTTATATTTAATGGAAAACTACTAGCAAATATTTGCATAAACTGACATTCAACTCTTTGGTTGTCTTGGGAGATTAGGGATGACTATGTTTTATTTCCACACTTCTACACCTAGACAGTTTGTGATACATTGGGGATGTGTGCTGCTGTATTGCTTCAGATTTTTATAGAAGCTGTACAGAAGATTTTAACTGACATAATATTTACGAACCCTCAGTAACTGAAGGAATATATATTCATTTTGTGAAATCTGGCTTGCATCTTCATAGTCAAAATATTCAATTTAGTAAAATTTGCCTCCCTACAGTTGGATTTTGTGTATTGGGGGATATTGTGAAAAAAAAATACAAATTTGTAAATGATTTACTTAAGTACTTTACCAGGTTTTTTGTATGTGTATTTACAGATGGCCAATGTTCAGTAACAGGCTATGCATTTTTTTTCTAGAAAAACAATTCAAACAGTAGGAACGGAATGTGTATTTTTGTGGCTGTTTGTCACAGAGTAGTTCCTCCATCTTTTGCTGGGTTAAGCAGTATATTACTTTAAAAAAAATCCATAAGAAAGAAAAAGAAAAAAGGATCTTTAATTCTATATATATTTCTGTCCTACTTTAACGCACAATCCTTTTTAAAAAAGAGAGAGAAATGGATGCACTATGGCATTCTGTTATTTCAGTAGAAAATTAAATCCTTGTTGGTTTTTTGGTGGAGTTTATTTATTTAATTATTTATGTAGTTAGGTTGGTTCGTTTTAGCTTTGTGGGGTTTTTTTCCCAAAGGGAATTAATTATACTTCTATGAATGAAGAAACTAGCTGCCTACCTGTGAGACCTTGCTAAGTGGAGAAGAAAGAAGAATACTTGTGCAAAAGAATACTACATTTCTTACTATCTTGCATATAAGATGAAGTCCTTAAAGAAAATTTTGAAGCTTTCTAGAAAAACCTGTGAGTTTCTAAAAATATAATACATGATGTTTCTTCTTTGGAATTTTGTCTAACATACTGGACATGATGTCTAAGGGTAATATATTATGTAGCTCTTTATTTGATCTCTCATCTTGAAGAGGAACCTCTTTATGTGATTCAGATGCATATTGTGTATTGCAAAAACCAGTTATTGTCATGTAGCTTGCACACACTTGTTAAGTACTGTATTTCTTAGGCAACTCCAGATATTCTACTAACTGGAAGCTGACGTGGGAAGATCAAAATGTAGCAATGGTAGGCTTAAAAAAAAAAAGAAAAAAAAAAGACTTAATTAGATATATTAAGCTGGGGAAATCTTTGTACAGAAACAGCTCTGACTTGCCTAAACACCTTCTGTATATATTTGTGGTTGGGGACAGAACCTTTATTTTACTGTGGGGTGCCTTCATTAATCAGATTGATATGGCAATGTTTGGAAAAAAAAGACAATAATTAATTACTTATTTTATTTTTTTTATGTTTTTAATGTTGTCATCCTAACTCTAAGCCATAAAATTCTAGTGCTGCTAAGGGTCCAATTTTATCTGTCTCAAAAAGAGAAAAAAAAATACATCCCAAATCCTTGTGGCTGCCCAATAGAAACAGTTCTGACAATTCTGAACATCTTTGAAATAATGTATTCTACTTTCTTTTCTTAACTCACCTGCTCTGGTATCACTGTGAAAAGTAAAATGTATTCTATCACTTACTACTGGAATAAAAGTCCCTAAAACCACAGAGCCCAGAATAACTAAGGAACAGAATGAAAAAATAGATGATTTAAATGATGGAAGGAGCACCACACAGAAAGCAGAGAGAAAGAAATATGTGTGATGCCTTAGGGTTTTCATGAATTTGTGGATTTTTATACTTCTAGGTAGTTTCTTGCATTTAGAGTAGCTAGAAACCTCTGACATTATGCTAGCTGTCTTAAGGGTCAGATAAAGTAAAGGGTCTTAAGACCTCTAACTCAGTTCTAGGAGAGGTGTGCCATGGGGCAGTCCAAGGGAAGTTCTGGGTATGGACATTTCTTAGATTGGATGCAACTTTTAGATATGATAATTGAGTAGTGTTGTAAAATTAGTATGCTGCCATGTAGACAGAGGCTTTCCCAGCTTCTACACCTTGTAGACATTTCTGTCTCTCACACACACACTCCCTGCTGCCCAGCCTGGTGTGGTGCCCTGTGTTCCCCCCATGAAAAGGCGGGGGGGAGGTCAGAAGAGCTCTGCTTGCAAAGGGGGGTTTTCCCTCTCTTGCTCCCCTAAGGTGGTGGGAGAAGATGTTTCCCCTCCCTTNTGTAGTAAAATAAAAATTGAGTCTGTGATATTAGGCTGTATCCAGCTGAAGACAAGGAGAGTCTAACTCTTGGATGGTCATGTGATAGACTGGTAATATAATAAACTCACTATAACTATATATAATAATATATAATATTATATATATAAATGTATATATAATTATTTATAACTGTAGATAATAAACCATATATATTCTATATATATACACTATATATAATAAACTCACTAACACTAAAACTGGCATGCATGATTTATTCTTATGTATTTTGTTCTCTGTACTACTGACAGATATAGACTTCCAAGCTGTAACCAAGTATGCATGTAGGTCTGCTTTTGGCTCATGTAGGAAGCAATGAAAAGAGCCAGAAGGTGGCAGTTTTAGACCGTTTTGAAAACGGGCTGTCAATGGCTTCGAGCTTAACTAGACTCCTACTGTATGTTCGGACTCAAACGAGAAACAATCTGAAAGACAGCTTTAAATTATTTATGTGATAATATAGTCTAGGAATATAAAGGAGCTTTCATCCCAGGAGTGGTAAATTCAGCCCCATTTAGCTTTAGTCTGAATACAAAGGCTACAACTGAGAAAACAATTGCTTCAGGAGCTACTATATTTACTATACAGACATTTAGAAACAAAATAGCTGTGTTTTAAGCTAAGACATGCCAACGCCTTTGGAATCCATTAGGGCAACAGCATCCACAAATTTTAGTCTACTTCTTGGCATGGCTCCCAATTTTTTCAGATGAATTAACAAAGCTGTGTTTGGTTTGGGTTGTTGTTAGGGTTTTGGTGGAGGTTTTTTTGGTCTTTTTTTGTTGCTTGTTGGGGTTTTGGGGGGAGTTTTTGTTTGATTTGTTTGTTTGTTTGTTTGTTTTTAAGAGTTAGTTTTCCAGGCTACAATAACATCTGTTAAAGAGCAATACTCAAGAAAGTAAATCCAATTACTGATTTAATTATATCAAACATAGACAATTACCCAGAGAAGAAATAAACTTGCTTCCAAGAAGCCTGGCTTGCCAAAGAAACTCAGAATTAGGCCCATAGAAATCATCATGATGTAATGGAGAAAAGTATTTGGTTAAGTTTGCAGACAATAATTAATTACTATTTTAGCAAGACACATTATTTCTTTAGAGATGCAGCCCCAAAGATCACTATTATGTATTTGAGTCCTGAAATATTTGTCAGCAAAAACTGCAATTAAATCTCTAAATCAACAAAGGAAAAGCACAAGTTTGCAGGATTAGGGTATGTGATACAGCATCTTTACAGTTTCTCCCACAGGTGAACACATAGTACCATGCATGATTGCACCATAGCAAAGGAGCTGGCATACAAACTAGGCTTTGAAAAGATATGTAATAAGAAAAAAAAACAAAAAAAGCCAGCATATTAAAACAGAAAAAAAAATCTGACTTTTTGTATATCTTTAGTCAAAGGATTTCTCTCTTTATAGATACCTGAAAAAGAACCCTTAAAATAGAACTCCCCTGTGCTCTCCTTGAAAACTTTTCAAAGGCCAACTGACCTCTTTTCTCACTTTACAGTACTGTTATTCATGAGAAAAATAGAACTTTGAAAAACTCAAGGACATAAAGCAAAAAGTTAGTAAAAAACATAAGAAACAGAGTAAAGAGAACAGGGCATATTCAGCTGTGAGGTCAAATTTTACTACAGGGGATGAAAGGAAGGAACTAAGATTCTGCATTTTAAGAGAGGACAGGTTTTGATGAACAGAAGGAATCACTAGCAAAGTAAATTATACTGAAGATCTCAGGGCCCTGAATGTGAAAAAGGCCTGGAATTTCTCCAAGTCAAATGATTAAAGGTATTAGGAATTGTGTATTCCAAGCAAGAGAAAAGTTTATAGGGAGGGTGTAAACCCAGCAGAGTGAATAAGCTGTTCAAGAAACAGGTTGAGAATAAGCAGACAGCATAAGAGGAAAGAAAAAAAGAAATTATTTGCAATTCCCTAAAATGCGAAGGTAAGAAAATAAGTGAAGATTAATGGAAGTCTATTTGAGAGCCTATACTTTGGCAAAGTTTAAGACAGCAAATCAAATGTGAAAAGGGACTTCAACCCTTAAAGTGAAATTAAAAGAGGGAAAGAAAGGCTTTGTGGCAGTGTCAGGAGGGAGAGCAACATATACAGAGTTCTCAGGAAAATCAGTGGGTTTCTTAAGCTTTTTAAAATGAATATTCTGTTAATCTCATTCAGAAAGGCCATATGGATTCTGGCAAACTCCAGTTTTGCTATACCAGAGACTGTGTAAGATTTGTCTGTTTTCTCCTAGCATTGTGTGTGGACAGTAGTCAAAACTAGCAGCATTAAATTGTTTGTTGTCTTTTGGATCAGTTACCCTAAAAATGGACAGAGGAAGTACTATCAAGGTTTTTTTTTTCCTCCTTTTGAGATCTGAGGAAGGCAAAAGACATGATTGTTCTTCTCTACTGCATTTTGGAGTTTACAGTACTATAACAGAAAATTGTGTCTTTCCTTCATACTTATACATTTGCTTTGCTCCATGGTCTGCCATGAAGCTTCAGCCTTAATAAACTGAATGGCTTCTCCAGTATTACATCCTGCAACACCTCACTATTTCAGTATTGGCTACTTAGGTGCAAATGTCTCAGGGTTAGAATCAAAAAGACAAAAAACCCCTCCAATCTTCATGCCTATAAAATTTCCTGAGCTCTTAAACAGATGAAATGATTAAGAGAAAAATAGAGGAAATTACAGTATTGAAATAAAGCAAACAAAACGTCCAAAACAAAATAAAGACACACCACTCCCATCCTCCCAGTCCAAACTGACTTACAGAAAAATAAGTGTTTGAAAGGAAGGACAGTGAAGTAAGCCATATATAAAAAAGTGATGCAGAAAGTTGCATTTTACAATAACACAGACATAGATAATTCCCAACATTCCTTTCATATTAATACTGTTTTATTTGATCCATTTACTTCCTAAAGCAGAACTCAGGAAGTGTAGCAATACTAGGTAGCTTTTCCTATCACCACATACTGAAGAGCTTTAGAGAGGATATCAGAGATCTGGAAACAGCAAAAAAAAGAGAAATCATTCAGAGTCATACTCACCCAAGCCAATAGGAACAGAATGCTGTGACAGAGTGTGAAAAAGCAACAAAAAAGTTTATTCTTCTGAGACTTAGTAGATTTAACAACTTCCTAGCATTTCCCTCATTAAATATCTAGTCAAAGTGGTATATATAGCAATAATGGTTTTGGTTCCTTACTTTGTTTCTACTTTTTGTGGCAGGATGCTCTGCCTGGAATGGCTAAAATAACCCTATTTGCAAAGCTACCAGTGGCAAATGAGGGAGGGGGCATCATGGTGCTTTTGGTATTGAATAATGCTAAAACCAGTCTGACTCATTAAACCCAAAGTTAAACATCCTGATAGTGAAATGAAGATATGGTAGACCTGGTAAAATACCTGGATAAAGGAAGAAATTAGTGATACTACTAATAACTTATCTAAAGCTGCTGAGCTGGCACAGTTGGCCTGGAGACACATGACTGACAGTCAATCACTTTATACTATAAAAGCCCTGTCCCACTTTTGGGATCATCTAACATACCCCTTCTAGGTATGTATGTGTGAAGATTCCCCCCCTATGTGAGGATGCCCCTCAAGGTTACTACTTGAGCCTGAGTGAAAGATGTTTGGCTGTGATCATTGGTAAGGGTGAGTAACATCAACCTCTACTTAATATAGAGGCTTTTGCTAGGTTTAATACAATTGCTTTAATACAGTTGCTTTAATACAATTGCTTCAATATTAGTTTATAGTGCATTATATTACTATAAGATCCCAGGCCTTGAACTACCAGTTCATAAAAGGGGTTTTACTTTAAAAATATACCTGCCTGTAAAAGTCCGCCTACTGGATCTGTTAAAAGGGTTTTCAGTTTTTTTAGTATCTTGAGAGACTGCACAGGAGAAGATGCTGCATACATTTTTCAGGAGATCAAATAATACACATTTACTGGAAAACTTTAGAAAATAAGGGAAACTTGGTAAAAGTTTAAAGGGCAACATCCAACCAAAACAAAGCCTTTCACAAAGAATTGACTTGGCACATGCTTAGCAAAATCCAACCTATTCAGCTTTAAGTTACCCAACTATCAAAAAAGGATATTAGAAGAAGAAGAAATAAAGAGAGAGAAAAAGAGAGAATTATAGCTGCTGCCCCATGTCCAAAGTACATCCAGCTACCAGGAGTCCAGGAAATGTCAAGGTTGTGACCTTGCAATGGCCTCATGGTGCTGGTTTTATCTGCTCTGGCCCACTGTGGCTACCCTCCCAGGCAGGACTTCTGGCCCACTGGCCACTCTGGGGCAGGACTGGGACTCTGGAGTGGGGTGTGGGGCAGCNCAAATGAGGGAGGGGGCATCATGGTGCTTTTGGTATTGAATAATGCTAAAACCAGTCTGACTCATTAAACCCAAAGTTAAACATCCTGATAGTGAAATGAAGATATGGTAGACCTGGTAAAATACCTGGATAAAGGAAGAAATTAGTGATACTACTAATAACTTATCTAAAGCTGCTGAGCTGGCACAGTTGGCCTGGAGACACATGACTGACAGTCAATCACTTTATACTATAAAAGCCCTGTCCCAAATTTGGGATCATCTAACATACCCCTTCTAGGTATGTATGTGTGAAGATTCCCCCCCTATGTGAGGATGCCCCTCAAGGTTACTACTTGAGCCTGAGTGAAAGATGTTTGGCTGTGATCATTGGTAAGGGTGAGTAACATCAACCTCTACTTAATATAGAGGCTTTTGCTAGGTTTAATACAATTGCTTTAATACAGTTGCTTTAATACAATTGCTTCAATATTAGTTTATAGTGCATTATATTACTATAAGATCCCAGGCCTTGAACTACCAGTTCATAAAAGGGGTTTTACTTTAAAAATATACCTGCCTGTAAAAGTCCGCCTACTGGATCTGTTAAAAGGGTTTTCAGTTTTTTTAGTATCTTGAGAGACTGCACAGGAGAAGATGCTGCATACATTTTTCAGGAGATCAAATAATACACATTTACTGGAAAACTTTAGAAAATAAGGGAAACTTGGTAAAAGTTTAAAGGGCAACATCCAACCAAAACAAAGCCTTTCACAAAGAATTGACTTGGCACATGCTTAGCAAAATCCAACCTATTCAGCTTTAAGTTACCCAACTATCAAAAAAGGATATTAGAAGAAGAAGAAATAAAGAGAGAGAAAAAGAGAGAATTATAGCTGCTGCCCCATGTCCAAAGTACATCCAGCTACCAGGAGTCCAGGAAATGTCAAGGTTGTGACCTTGCAATGGCCTCATGGTGCTGGTTTTATCTGCTCTGGCCCACTGTGGCTACCCTCCCAGGCAGGACTTCTGGCCCACTGGCCACTCTGGGGCAGGACTGGGACTCTGGAGTGGGGTGTGGGGCAGCCAGTGTGCCAGGGACTAACAGATGCTCTGTGGTTGCACAAGAAGACTTGAATGGGCTGAGGTATGGAACAGGGTATCACTTCACCTTCATGAAGTTCAATCTGTCCCTTCCCCCAACCACACACTTGAGTTGGTCTGAGCCAATAACTAAGATAATAATCCAGTGTCTCACAACTATAATAGTTATTATAGATCCTCTACTGTGTAATAAATAATTTTCATTAAGATCTGATAATTTTAATTAAGATNAAATTTGGGATCATCTAACATACCCCTTCTAGGTATGTATGTGTGAAGATTCCCCCCCTATGTGAGGATGCCCCTCAAGGTTACTACTTGAGCCTGAGTGAAAGATGTTTGGCTGTGATCATTGGTAAGGGTGAGTAACATCAACCTCTACTTAATATAGAGGCTTTTGCTAGGTTTAATACAATTGCTTTAATACAGTTGCTTTAATACAATTGCTTCAATATTAGTTTATAGTGCATTATATTACTATAAGATCCCAGGCCTTGAACTACCAGTTCATAAAAGGGGTTTTACTTTAAAAATATACCTGCCTGTAAAAGTCCGCCTACTGGATCTGTTAAAAGGGTTTTCAGTTTTTTTAGTATCTTGAGAGACTGCACAGGAGAAGATGCTGCATACATTTTTCAGGAGATCAAATAATACACATTTACTGGAAAACTTTAGAAAATAAGGGAAACTTGGTAAAAGTTTAAAGGGCAACATCCAACCAAAACAAAGCCTTTCACAAAGAATTGACTTGGCACATGCTTAGCAAAATCCAACCTATTCAGCTTTAAGTTACCCAACTATCAAAAAAGGATATTAGAAGAAGAAGAAATAAAGAGAGAGAAAAAGAGAGAATTATAGCTGCTGCCCCATGTCCAAAGTACATCCAGCTACCAGGAGTCCAGGAAATGTCAAGGTTGTGACCTTGCAATGGCCTCATGGTGCTGGTTTTATCTGCTCTGGCCCACTGTGGCTACCCTCCCAGGCAGGACTTCTGGCCCACTGGCCACTCTGGGGCAGGACTGGGACTCTGGAGTGGGGTGTGGGGCAGCCAGTGTGCCAGGGACTAACAGATGCTCTGTGGTTGCACAAGAAGACTTGAATGGGCTGAGGTATGGAACAGGGTATCACTTCACCTTCATGAAGTTCAATCTGTCCCTTCCCCCAACCACACACTTGAGTTGGTCTGAGCCAATAACTAAGATAATAATCCAGTGTCTCACAACTATAATAGTTATTATAGATCCTCTACTGTGTAATAAATAATTTTCATTAAGATCTGATAATTTTAATTAAGATTAATTATCATAATAAATCATATATATATTTATAAGAATATATCTGGTTTACCATCTTTAATCTTGCAGGAAAAAGTTGTATAAAGGTTTGATTACACCTATATTATACTTTACACAAAAACCATTGACAAGGTTTGGGACTAAGACTGGATCCAGACACACCTGGACTCCTCTCTGAGAAAGAGTTTGGAAAGCAAGGGGTTTCTTTTTGCACCTTGAGGCTCAACTGGAAGGCTTCTCTAATAAACTTTGTCAAAAGCACCCACTCTTCCTGAGAGTTCAATGATGCAAATACCTAGCTTTGTAACCTATTTTTCTTCTAAAGTAAAAAAAAAAAAAGGAAAGAAAAAAAAAGATTAAAATAGCCTCCATTCATATACTTCAGTTTTGCATTTATAGCTTGTGCATATGGGTAAGAAGTCATCTGTCATTCAGAACCTGTGAAGATGAAATAACTACAAGGGTAACCAATGCTGAAGTTCAACCAGAAGCTTATATTCTCCCCTATGTAGTTGGAACACAACCTCCTTCATCTCCTTCAGTAACTTTTACTTCT
>VWZF01003289.1:124579-152051 GCA_013396755.1 Sclerurus mexicanus
AGTTGGTCTGAGCCAATAACTAAGATAATAATCCAGTGTCTCACAACTATAATAGTTATTATAGATCCTCTACTGTGTAATAAATAATTTTCATTAAGATCTGATAATTTTAATTAAGATTAATTATCATAATAAATCATATATATATTTATAAGAATATATCTGGTTTACCATCTTTAATCTTGCAGGAAAAAGTTGTATAAAGGTTTGATTACACCTATATTATACTTTACACAAAAACCATTGACAAGGTTTGGGACTAAGACTGGATCCAGACACACCTGGACTCCTCTCTGAGAAAGAGTTTGGAAAGCAAGGGGTTTCTTTTTGCACCTTGAGGCTCAACTGGAAGGCTTCTCTAATAAACTTTGTCAAAAGCACCCACTCTTCCTGAGAGTTCAATGATGCAAATACCTAGCTTTGTAACCTATTTTTCTTCTAAAGTAAAAAAAAAAAAAGGAAAGAAAAAAAAAGATTAAAATAGCCTCCATTCATATACTTCAGTTTTGCATTTATAGCTTGTGCATATGGGTAAGAAGTCATCTGTCATTCAGAACCTGTGAAGATGAAATAACTACAAGGGTAACCAATGCTGAAGTTCAACCAGAAGCTTATATTCTCCCCTATGTAGTTGGAACACAACCTCCTTCATCTCCTTCAGTAACTTTTACTTCTTGCTCTTCTGCTTCAAACCTTGCTTCTTCTGCTTCAATTTTCTATTGAAACCCATATAGGTTTCTGCTTTTGTGTTGATCACCTTATGACAATGGTTTACTGAGGACTTATTTTTTAAGAATTGGTACTTTCCAAGTTCAAGTTGTTCAAAATATAGGCTATATTTATAATACCTCTTAGAGAATTGGAACTATGTCATCAAGACAATCTTCATCCTGTTGAAAATATGCTTGTTACTTTCCCTTGAGACAAACTCATTGACTTCGGTGTGAACTTGATCTGTCAAGTACATAATGTACTATGCAAACTTCAGAACAGAGCTCGTTTTTAAGTACAGGAAATATAAGTCAGAGTGAAAACTGGAAATGAAAGATGCTGGCCCTGATAAAAGATGCACATAGCATTTAAATGAATTCATAGCTTTTAAAATGCTCACCACAATTTGAATGAATCCATAGTTTTTAAAAAATTCATACTAGGAAAGAAGATATTCATGCCATTGAGCAGCTATTTACTGCCTTTATTCTGCTTCTCTGCACTTGGTTGTTTAGATGAAAATCAGCTCAGTATAGAGTGCCAACACAAAGCTTGGTTTTGGATTTAGTGGAACAGAAAGACTCATGGTAAAATTTACCTACCATGAAACAAGATTTCTAGGTACTGTCCTCACATTCAATCTAACACATGATCAGCTTGTTTTCTCTTTGTTCTCTATTTGTTTTAGCCCTTTTCCACTAGTAAGACTGACAGGACTTTTGAATTAGCTAATATTTGAACCCGGACTCTTGGTTTCTTTGTAGGAATAAAACTTAAGACTCTCTGTATGTTCAGTCCAAATCCCAACTAAAGAGAAGTCTACCTTCTTAAAAATCCTACTGGGAAGGACTTTTGGATCTTTAGACTGAGTTTTGATATTAGGTAGTGGACAGCATATTTCACTTTGAAAAAAAGAAGATGAAAAATGTTCCTATGTTTCATATCTCACGGAACTTAGTCAGATAACCAATGTTCTTTCAATGAGAGAAAGGTTTTACTAGTTGTCCTGGTTATAGTGGCCACGACCAGTTTGTCACTGTGTAGGTGTGGCCACGTCTTTGTATTCTTCACCCTCTATATCATTTTCTCATGGACTGCTAACAATTGATCATTTGCAGCAGCTGCCCAGGGCACACCTAGTCCCTCAAGCTATAGGTTGGGTGTTTAGGAGCTCTGTGAGATAAGGAAGTTTTCCTGTCTTCATACCAATGACTCAGGTGTGGTAACTCCCTTCTGGGGAGTCGTTAGCACCTTCACACCCAGCCTGAGGGGTCATGTCTGCTAATGGGCCATCAAGGAGTATCCCATGACTCATAGTGTAGTAAATCACCTGTTGTGAAACTCCTTGCCTTGAGGGAGGTACTGGGCACTCCCATCTGAGCCCAAGCATATATAACCTTGGGGGTTTCAGACTTCTGGGACCACTTGTCGGATCCAGAGGATGACCAGGACCTCAAAAGGACTGCAACTGCCACTCTTGACTAGACTCGAGACATCATCCTCAGCAACAGGTTTTCTCTTTCTTTTTACTTTGTACTAAGGGAGGGGGGCACGTGGTGCTCAGCGCAGGGGCGGGTGAGCTCCATTCTGTTCATGCCCCAGGATGCTGGGTTGTACATCTGTTCGTTGTGGGTCAAATGGATTTTTCCTCTGCATATTTGTACTTGTTGTGATTTTTTTTATTAAATTGTCATTCTGACTTGCAATCTCTCTTGAAGTTGGTTTCATTTCTCCTGCTGGTTTACCTTTAAACCAGTACACCAGTGCAAAAGTTCAACTTACGAGGATGGAAATCATGCATTCTATATACTTTGTGTACACCCACATTATTCCCACTAAACAGAATACTTTCTCAAAGCAAAATCAAAATGCAGCAACCCAAAATATACACTTTTAGGTACTCAAGCTCAAGGCTTCCTTTAAGGCTTGAAAAGTGACCATTTGGTCACAGCTCTTTCAAAGAGTGAAGACAGCTTTGTACATGTGTCCCTGGATAAGATGGTGTAATTCTTCATGGCTTCGTTGGTGGTTTAGCCAAGGCTTTTAACTCACTAGGCAATATAGCTCTTCTTTTTCTACTTATTCAAGAACAACTTCAAAAATAAGTGAATTAATGCCTATGTTCTAATGCAGAGTTTTTTTGCAGGTGGTGCACAGAATAACCCAGTACTGTTTCATATATAAGTCTCTGACAGACAAACACACACAGAAGATTCACATTGGAAAAATGTAAATACAAACCTCTGAAGTATTGTTGTCTATCCAGAAGGCAGGCAGCAAATAAAGTGTTAAATTCATGATAGTTTGCCAGTTCTTAAGCTTTGTAAAAAAATTCTATTTATTATTGACCTAAAATAATTCCATAAGCCTGAAATCAATGCATTTTCCAAATATACTGACTATACCTTTAGTTCTTAGACTCTGCATATGGGTTCACTTCAGGAACAACTCCCACTGGAATTTTGGATGTTCAAAACTGGGCTTTTTAAAGTCTACTGGAAATAAATGGTAGCAAAGATATCAACTTAAGTTCTCATTTGACCTCAGAAGGTATTATAGATTTGTGATAATTAGTAGGGTCTTCATGTACTTGGGAATAACAAAACACAAACAAATCCAGTCTGTGCATTAAATCAGAAACTCCATACAGATTTACCGCACTTTACCAACAGAAACTTCTCTAAGTCCCATTAAATTTCCAATTAATCCTTATTTGCTTCTTCTTCTAGTCTTTGAGTCTATTCATCATACTTTTTCTCATTTAGTGGGCATATATGTCACATCCAAGACAGTGGATGCTAAAGCAACTCTTAGATAACTATATTTTATGCTAGAATTTGGCCTAAAATTACACTCTCTGTATGCAAAAGTGGCTGTCTTTCTACTTGCCTTTTGGGTGAATGCAACCCAAAATCTTTTCTGTTATCTGTTTACATCCTCAGCACTTCCAAACTTTATCTTATTTCTTTGGATTTTACCCACTTGACCATTTGCACAAGAAAACATGTGAATTCTGGTAATTTGCATTTTTCATATGTAACTGGGATCCCAGGTGTTTTGTGGTTTGTTGTGTTTGTTTTTGGTTTTTTTTTGTTTGTTTGTTTAAAATCTGATTTGCAAGTCTCCACCTTCACTTGAGCTGCCAGTATTAATTCTTCTTTGAAACAAAATTTCCATGGTGGACCATTAAATCTGATTTTTCTATATGACACTCACTGTGGCTACCCTGTCCTGTCAAGAAAATGATTTTTCTGACAAGCTAAGATTTTTCTGGCAAGTCACTGGCAATAGTAGCTCAAACATAGATTTTGCAATGTTTGTCTCACTGTCTTTGCCTTCTTTCTGGTGTTCTTTCTGGAACTTGGATTTTTATTGTTAGCTGGTTTTAAGCTTCAAGAATCAATTTTTAATATTAGAGAGGGAAAAGAGAAATAAATGTGATTAATTCCTTTTGGAAAAAAGAACACCAAACTTTTATATCTTTTCAGATTGTATAAATTTTAAAATATGCTCTTCCTTCTGGATGAAAAGCTGATTTTTTCCTGTAGAACTGAGCAGAAAAATGTCATGAGTTAGATCGGAAATGCATAGTCCTTAAAGGTTTTGTGAACAGGAAAAAGTTGTATGACAGTGATTGCAGTGGGAAAGACAATACAATCCAGAAAACTTCTGTTGTAAGTTTTCTCTCAGATCATCTCATTCCTTCTGCTTGATATTGAAAGCAACAATATCCCACATAGGCATTTCTTCTTCTGTTGGAGACGATGGTTTTGCTCTCTGTACTATCAAGTTTTTACCAATACTTCAAATCTGGTATTTTTAGAAAACAAAACAAAACTTATTTGCACAGCTCCACAGGTGTGTCTTTGTGAACCATAAGAGCTCTTGTATGCAGGATTGTGTAAATAATGGATTTACTTACCTTCTAGATCATTTTGTTTGGACAAAACATGAATCAGGTTTGATTTCTGCTTTTGTTTTCTTGTTTGTTTGGGGTTTTTTGATTGTTGTATTTGTTTTGTTTGTTTGGGGTTTTTTTGTTCAGTGTGAAGAACCAAGATATCACAAATATCTCCTCCAAATCACATAAGCCTGTCATTTCTTAGCCTTATCAAAAGAAGAAAAATAAAACAGCCTCCTAATTTATGAGGTTAGACATTGTAAGCTGGTCTAATTTAGTTGTAGATGAGTCTGAAGCCATTTGTTTTCTTGTTATAGATAAAAGTGTACTTATTTATTTAGGATACCTATAACTCCTTTAAAATGTGAAATACATGAAGCCCTTTTATATAAATTAAAAAAATATGGTCTTTCAGGAGCTGATGTCTAGCACGTCTGCCTAGTTTGGGGAATAAATTCTCACAAGTAGGATAAAACTAGGCTTAACATGAAAACTGTTTGGTACACTAGTTAAACAAGTTAATGTTCATTATAATTTCATTATGAGTATTACCTAGGGAAGAATCATGTTAATTTACGTTGCTGCAATGGAGAGAGAGTGGTGCGATTGCAAACAAAAGTTTGTTTTGTTTGTTTCTTTAACTTAAAGACAAAAATTAAAGTGGAAATAATTGCTGGAAATAAGAAGTATCAGTGGATATGAATGGAGTTACATGTAACCACCAAGAAAACTTGAGCGAAATGATCTCATACAGTAAACATTTTGAAGACAACATTGCAAAAAAATAATGGGAATTCTTTACCATTTCTGAAGACAATAAGACAAATACAGCTGCCAGAAGCTGTGGGACGGAGATGATGGTTAGAATATAATAAAATAATTGTGTCAAATGTATTTAAAAAGAGAATTAGAATCAGATGAGAGGAGGGGAAGGAGGGATGATTAATTCTGAAACCTCTGAATCCTGCTTAAGACATTAATCATTTTATGGTAAATTAGCTTAAGGATTATTTTTCTTCAAACTTACAGGTTTCTGTTGTCTCTGTTTTCCATCTCATTGTTACCTCTGCATGAAGGAAATACACCTTAGGTGTAAAACTCTTGCTGCATAAGTTTACAACATCTCCTTCAGAAATACTTTTCTACTCAAAGATTCTAGTGAAAGAATTCTAATACCTAAATATCTGGACTAGTTTTCATTTCTGTTTATTGTTACTCTGTAACATAAAAATTCTAATAGTTTACTAAAAATTGTAAATAAGGTATATTTGCATGCTTAACATATTTTTAATTAGAAAAGTTTCATGCCTAAGAATATAATAGACCTCAGTACTTTTGTGGGTTTTGTCAAAATCTCAGGCTGTACTTTCAATTTGCAAACTCCATTTGTTATCTTCTGGTTGTCATTTCCAGCCACAGACAATTTACACAAAGACAGTTTAAAACCATAAGAAACTGATTCAACAAGAGCAAGACCAAAGTCTAATTATTTAAATCATCAGTTCAGGCAAAATACTGAAACTGATGACATGAATGTAGTTAGGCTTTTAAATATAAGCTACAAATCTACTGTTTAAAGAATTTTCTCTCAGTTAAATGTATGCTATGTATTCACCTCGAGATCTAAAGAATCTGTCACTCTTTTCATTCTACAGTCTTTTTTTGCCCCCTCTATCTTTCTTTCTGCATTAATGTTTATAACAGAGGCACTTAGTGCCAGTCAACACTGCTTTATGTAGAACAGATTTGATTCAATAATCTTATTATCATATAATCTTGGAATGGTTTGTATTGGAAGGAACCTTAAAGATCCCTCCAACTGCTAGTCGCTGGTTCCAACCACTCTGTTGAGGTCAGGGACACCTTCAACTACACCAGGTTGCTAAAAGCCATGGCCAGCTTGAACACTTCCAGGGATGGGGCAACCTGTTCCAATGCCTCACCACTCTCACATGAAAGAATTGGTTCCTACAATCTAATCTAAACCTACGCTCTTTCAACTTACCTTGCCCCTTGCCCTATCACTATATGCCCTCGTAAAAACTCCCTCTGCAGCTCTCTTGTTACCCTTTTAGGTAACTGAAAGGCTGTAATAAGGTCTCCCTTGAGCCTTCTTAAATTAAAGAGGACGGTGAACAAATTAGTATTTTACATACTAGAAAAGATATAAAGGGTTAAGTAGGGTTATGGCAAAGTTGTGTGTAGCATAGAAAATGGGATGAATGTCCATAATTTGTTCAAATATGATTAAGTATGAACATCAGCTATAACTAGAAAATAGCAGGTTGAGAGTAAACAGGAGGAGAGGATTCTTTACCCTATTATTAGATTGAAAAGGTGTATTTCCTTGCCAAAAGACAGTTCAGATGCTAAAGAATTATTATAGGAACATGGTTACAGAAAATTTGATGAGAACAATTAAAACTGAAAAAAATTCAAGCGATATTGGGTGGAGCGCTCCCCCTCGCCACGCCCCCCCCGCCACCATTGCCCACATGGCCCCTGACATGTTCCGCGGGAGAGAGACACACAGAGACCACCGGGGAGGAGAGAGAGGGAGGGAGGGAGGGAGGGAGAGAGGGGGAGAGAGGGAGAGTGTGTATTGAGTACAGGTCGGGGTATTTAAAGGTTTAACAGCCAATGGGGAAGGAGTTAACAAAGGGCCAATNTAAAAACAATGATACTTGGAAACTATAAGTTGTTACAGCTTTCCTAGCATCTCTGAGAAGCCCCACAGCTATGGGGTCCCACACTGGGAGTTGGTTTAGCTGATAAAACACAGGAATTGCTTTTATTACATCTACATCATTGGTGGTATTGCTAATATTGTCCCCTTTGCTCACAGGAGAACTGCCTGTGGAAAAAACAAACATATTAGTAACAGAAAACTGATATTTTGCATTAGGATATTATATAAAATGACAGGAGATACCTGTAACTGGAAACACGAGAAAAGAGGCTTCTCAGAGGGGCAAGATTCTGGAGAAATTATACCATAGTTTTGAATGTTTTGATGTTTTTCCAAGGTGACATATTTAGAAAAGATAATGGGCTAGAAAGGTGTTTAGAGTGATGTTGGGGCCCCTCTTTCTGTGTTCATGATCTCATTCCTTACAGCATAAGTATCTTACCTAAAATAGAAGCCATAGGATTCAAATAGAGGCAAAATTATAAACTCTAGGATGATTTACCTTTTACAGTAACTCATATTCAGACATCAAGTCTTTTGCCCATAACCCTATTTACATATTGCATATATGAGGCAGTAACCCCCTTATAATCAGAGCTTCAAAAAAAATTAATTTTGTAGAACATCTGCAGCATTCCATAATCGGTATAGTCATATGGACATTCATCCTATTTTTTTTTTCAAAGACTTTGAATCAGATAGTGGTTTTCCTGATGTTCATTTAGTATTATGTAGTTCTGTAAACAATATTTTTTTCATGTTAGTAGCTAAGGATAAAAAACTTTTGAATAAAACTGTCATTCTCTTCCCTCAAAAGATAATGCATCATGGTTTTGGTTTTTTTATGGAGTTTCATTTTGTTATAGGAGTGTATGAAATAAAGTGTTGTAATCATAACAGTTTATATCTAGAAATCCCAATCCAAATTATTTAATGTATTAATAAAGTCTCTTGACACTCCAGTGTGATAGAGAGGCACTGTTTTTGCCCAGAGGAGTCAGAAGCAAAATGAAAAAGTGAAAGAACATGTTAACTCACTTGGGAACAACAAAAAGTTTAGTCTGTCAATACAAGGCAGTAAATCTGTCTGAAAGAGAGCTTAAAAATAAGATAAAATGGAGCATTGGAAGGAAAAGAAAATCAGAAAATTGAAATATTAAATTCAAAGAAATTTATATTGCCTATGGGAAATTCAGCTGTCTAATACTAAATACTAATAAAGGTTTCTGGGTTTGGGTAGGGTCTTAAGAATTTTCTCTCATAATTTAAATTGAAATACAATGAGTTCTATTATATTATTTTTTGCTATAACCTTTATTTTTCATTTTAAAATTATTCTGATTACCATACTTTCATTAGGTCACCCTAATGATATTAAGAGGCTCTGTAGATTGTGAGAAATAAAGCAGTATATATATATTTTATATGGTACAGTTAAATTTATGTCAGTAAGACCTTTCCTTTGATTTCTGTAAACTTTGCTTACCTCCCACAATACACAAACTCATTAATTGCCTTGTATTTCCTGAAACAGCTTACCTTACAATATGGATGGCTTATTGCTACTAATAGACAGATTACTGGAGGAAATAGGAAGACAACTGCTCTACTATGTACCTCAGATCTTATTTAACAGCTAATTAATATTGAAAGTTAACATAATAAATTTCTAGGTGTTCATAGATACATTTTTTTTAATTAACAAACAAACATACAAAGAATTAAAAAAAAAAATCCCACATTTGAAGGACCTAAATTTGAGTAACTATTTCCTGTTTGGATTTCTCATTCAGTATAGTGCATTGAAACCCCACATAGGGATTTCATTTTTTGTAAAGAGAAGTGTAATTTAAAATACTTAGGTGCATTCTGGACATCAGTGTATTCTGTGTGAAATTTGACAGTTCCACATCCTTTCACAGCAGCAGCTGGAAGAAAAATGATTTTCCACAAAATACCTCTAATGACACTGATGTTGAAACATGTGCAGCTGCATTGCTTCCAGAGTTTCCAAAGTAGCTGTTAGTACTTTGTGCTTAAGTACAAAGAAGCTAAAACATATGACCTAGCAAGGTGTCTAAAAATTGAGTTTATGATCCATATGACTTTTTTATAATTTTTTTTTCCTAGCTTTTAAAAGTTTATTCTCTCTATGTCAAGAGTGGAGATTCTGAATTTAATTTTTTTTTTGTTTAATACTGCAATGTAGAGCCAGAGCTAAGTCTCCTCTTGAGCCTTTCAAAAATCAATAATGTTGTTCTGACATTTATGTCTCAGTTCACTTGCTTTTATTGGCCTTCATCTGAATTTTTACTGTCCAGCTAGAATATTTACCAGAATATTAGAAGCAGCATGGTATGATAGAAAGTTGTTTTCCAAATATTTTTATGTTGCAAAACCTTGCAAGACTAACAGAAGAGGTAATTTCTAAAGGGAATCTTTTATAAAATCTACAAAGGTGAATAAGGTGAACTTCAGCTAGAAAAGTTATTTTTGACAATTCCTAGTGACAAAACAATAATAAAAATAATAAAAATAAAATAATAATAATAAAAAAATTGAATAAAACCTATTTCCTGTCAGGGGCTTGCAGAAGTCAGCTAGTGATGAGCCTACCTTCAATTTTAGTGTGAGGCTGGACCAAAATTCCAATGAAAGTCAGGATTTATTAACATAAGTCCAATTATGAACTAAATTTCGAGGAGAAGGCCAGCTTACTTTTCACTGGGAACAGAGACACAGATGCAAGTAATGTAATCAATATGATTAATGTAGTTGTTGTAAAAGGTCCACATTGACCATAGACATGCTCTGCTAGGAGTAGTCCTGTTTTGCCTTCAGTGTAGTTGATGGAAATTTTACTGTGGGTTGCAATCACATAACAACTGGGATAAAATAATTTTTTTTTCTTAGATGGTTTGAAACTCTAAGATGTGAATCCTAGAAAACAGTGACTCACAATATTTTGCGATTTTGAAAGTTTTTCTTTATTGTCCTCTCTTCTCACCAAAATTGCTGAGTTGTCTACTTGGACCCTAAATTTTCTTTCTGACTTCAGTATTTGGAACCTTGGTCAGGAATCCCATTGGAACTTTTTGAAATGAGAATTAATATTTAAAAGTCTTCATACCATTTTCACAAAAAGAAAAAAATCTATTCCAAAACCAGAAAAATATCCAAAAAGCACAAAGAGACAGAATAGGAAAGGAGTTAACTTTTTTCTTTTTTTTTTTTTTTTTAAAGTAAAAATGGAATGGGAAGATTTAAAGGAGTTTTATGATTCCATAATGGCCAAAATGGCCAAGATGTGTTACACTTTTGCTCATAAATCAAAGGGTTGAAAGCTGTAAAAGCTTCAATACCAAAGAGAGCTGCTCATGGCCAGAAAAACAACCTTTCTTTAAAGGTTCAACAATATACTTCTGTTTCTCATCTCTCATGCAGGCATTATACTAGTCATTCAAATCCCTGGGATGTCTAGGATACCAACTCTTGTACAGCATCAAAAATACTTGGTCAACTGTGAATAAATGTAACCAAAAAAAAATAGCAAAAAAGGCTAGAGAAAAAAATGAGTGAAATCTGTAGTTGGATGAGTATCATGCAGGTTTTTTTGGTGTCACAAGAATACCCCCCACAGAATATTAACACATGTTCACTTCAGGGAGAATGACCTAGCTTAAACAAAAGTGTGGGGTCAAGGATCAGTATAGCTTTCACATATAACATAATCTGAAAAAAAAAAAAAGGAAAAAGATTCTGAAACCTTGCCCTTGTTATGAGCTGAAACTTACACATGAAGAAATAACCTACAATTCCATTAAAATCCCTCATAAGTCAATATAAATATCACCTTACCTTAATATTCAGTATTCTATCCAATTTTGCTAGGCTCCTGATGGAATTTTAAAGTATGGAATTTTAAATCACAGGAAATTTTCTTAGATGTTAAGTATGGCTGCAAACGGAAATCAGGTCAGAATACATATTATTCAATGTTTAAAATGAAATAGTTCTGACATTTGTTTTAGATTAAATACAGGACAAATTTTGCAGAGATGGTTTAAAGCAGATGTTAGAAAAAAATATCATTACAGCCAAATTCCTTTTCATTTGAGATTTCCTTCAGAAAAAGTTCTTTTTGAACATGCTGTACTGATTTCACAGACTTTTATCCACACTTCCCTACCATCGATGTTCTTCACTGGCTTCCAGAGAAACATGGGTAGCTTATACTCAGGTTCCAAGGATCCTTTAGGCTACCTTATAGGAAATTTAGATGAAACAGACTATATTTTTTTTGTTTAAATTAATATCTTTCAAAGCAAGGATATACAAAGAACTCAATTTCCTCACTGTTCTGTCATTTGTTGTATAATTTTAGAAAATGCAATGGTTACTAGTTTGTTGGGAAAGACTTTTGTCACAGCACATGGAGGACAGAGAGGGGGGATCATCCAGACTACACATCGTGGAAAAAGAAACCCCTAGAAACAAGATCATCACTGTAACAACTTCCAAAGGACCAAAGACTTTATAATCCAGTGTTACCTGCGCCTTTTAATGTACGAGTTTTTCCCTTGTTTAGATTGTACCCCTAGAACCTCCTGCACACATGTGACTTTCTAAGGAAAAGAGACGTGTTCCCTTCTTCTCCAGTATCCAGCCCCCCCGACCTTACTGGATGTCTCACCTGTCACTTCCCATTTCTGGGTTTTGGGCCTTCTGTTCCCTTATTGGTTCCTGTGCCCCCCAAACCACACCATGGCCCCTGAAGCCTTGCCCAATCACATCCTATCTCCTAAAGCCCATCCCCGAAGGGCTTAAATACCTTTGGCACATAATTAAAGGCTTGTCTATGCCCTAACTACCTTGGAGTGCTGCATCACTTTACCCCGACCATGTGGGGATTTTGCAATCCCCTCCAGACCCCGAGAGGCCTGTGGAAGTAGAGGAGCCATTCCCTCACAGCTGTTACTGGTTAATAAGTGTGCTTCATTTGTTGTTTGCTACTTGATCAAATTTCACATGTAGCACAAGTCAGTTAGGAAAAAGCAGTTTTATTTGAGGTTGTCCATATCTTGAAGTCACCTTATGCAAGAAAATCAAAACAACATGCATTTTAATCCAATTCTTTTTCATATATAATCTATGAACCACTGGAGTAAAGTATTTTGAGTTACCAGTGAAAGTGCACATCACTAATAGTCATCTGTCACTAGCTTCTCGACAAATGTCTAGTTAAAGTAATTTTTCAAATCTTTTTCAGATAACATACAGATGAAATTTTACTTTCTTAGGAGATTCAGTTACTTTCATGATGAAAGAAATGTCAATAAATGTGCCAAAACATTCTGTGTTTACCTGGTTTTCTCAACAAAAAAATAATTATAAAACCCCTGAATCTTCTTTAAAATCAGGTATACATTTTTTGCCATTTTAACTAATATTTAATCTCATTGAATTAATCTCTTCCTGAACTGCAGATATACTTTAATGTTCTGTGTTCAGTCCTGTGGAAAATGATGGATTTATGCAAATCTTTTTGCCTATGGTCAGCTATGTCAAAGCAAGTTATATTATAGATAATAAAGGAACCAAGGTACTTTAAATTGTTTCTCTCTCTCTCCACAATTTTCCTGTGTAAAAAAACCCTTAAATATTTCCACAACAATAATAAAAGACTCTGGATTCTATTTAATCAGAAGGTCACTGAGAAGTTTCCTTGGTTTGTAAGTAACAGTTCAGTCTTCTGAAGATGTCATTCAGTGACCTAATTGACACTGAATATCAACTGAATTTTACTTTCCCATCCCCCCAACCCCTCCCCAGAATTAAAAGATGAAACCCTAACATAAGATATCCTTCCTTCTTAAAAGCAAAAAATGAAAATAATCTAAGTATACCAAATACTGCTCCCTGATTTATAATGTTGATTTATAGCCAGTTCATGTTTGAGTAAACAAGCTGAGTAGCAAAGACTGTGTTAGTACAATAGTTTTGGCACAATACATTTCTTTGCACTTCCCTTTTCTTTGGAGGGAAGTACTAGGTCACAGCACACTGGGATTGCTTGTACAATAAAAGATTTCACACATTTTTTGTTAAAACTATTTCATTAACAGTATAATAATAGATATAAAAAAACCCACCTAGACTACTGTTGGGTGAGAATTCTGCCATGGAAAGTATTGCATTATTGTTTCTGGATATGTGCATGCATATATCCATATGTGGGTGTGTAGAGAGGGAGAGAGATATATTGATGTACAGGCTGAAACAATACGTCAAAAAGGGATTTCTTATACTTTTCAAGTTTAATTAAATCAGTGTACTATTTTCTGGAATGTAGATAATTTTGTTCTGTCTCTTATTATGTAAATTAGCTATCTGTACTGTGAATTATGTAAGTTACATGAGAAACACTAACATCATAAACTCTTGTGGAATAAAATCAAGACATTGCTGTCAAGATTGCCTTTATTTTAATGGAAGAAGGATATAACTTCATTAGTTAGTAATTAAAGTTCAGTCTGATTTGTTGTATCTTGATGACTAAAGTCTTAGCTTATTATCAGTATGTGTGCTGGAAAGAATTTTGTACCCTTGATGCATGTGTGACAATTTAAAATCACTGTTTCCCACTTATGTTGCTACTAGCAAAATCCTTCAGAAAACAGAGTAAATTAAATATTTTCTTATTTATAATGTTTTTAGTATCTCAGTTAATTGAAGAAAAATTAAAGCTGTAAACCTGGAGTTCCTAAACTGACATTTTACAAAAAGCTCTAGCAAGCGAAAAGATAATATGCTTCAGTATTTTTTGATTTAAAAATAATTGACACAGGGGTTTAGTATCTGACCTGTAGCCCAATAAAAGATCATAGCAGACAGGCCAAATTCAAAGCTTATTTAATCCAGAAAACAAGCTTTCTTGCCTGACTTGAAAGTAGGTATAAAAGTAATATCAAGGACCTTTTACAACTCAGATGAGGCTTCAGTGACAGAATGACAGAATGATGACAGAATGACAGAATGATAGACTCACAGAATAGTTTGGGTTGGAAAGGACCTTTAAAGTTCATCTAATCCAACAACCCCTGCAATGAGCAGGGACATCTCCAACATCAGGTTGCTCAGAGCCCTGTCCAGCTGCTTGACCAGTAACTCAGCAGAGTCCCTGAAAATTTTCAGTTTCTTGAACTGAATTCACATGTCAGTAAAGACAGGTTAAATTTTTGTCTTTTGCTTCATAAGAATTAACATGCTGAAAAAATCCTAACATTTAAACCCTGCTATAGATTCTGAGCATTAACACTTTTTTTACTGGCTAAACATACATGCTATTTTAGCTCTGAATAGGAAGCTCATGATGCTCTGTCACTGGTCCTGTAGAGTAACATCAGTCATGTTAGCCGTCACTGTAATGGCTAGCAAGTTGCCTGCCTAGCAGGCAAAAGACTAGCATGTGACTGCATTGCTCAATCAACAGCTTTCTTATTCTGGAGGCTGTGAGAGAGGGCAACGTGAGCTTCCAGCTCCCCAAGCCAAGTGATGGAGAGGCTCAGGAATGGACCTCACCACAGAGAGCCTTCATTCTCAATTGTCTTGAAACTCTACACCATAGCTCAGAGCACTGTCTCCTAGAAAGAGTATTTTATGCTGGGTGACGTCCACTCAGCAGTCATCTATGCATGTTGCATGTTTACATCAGTCTGTTCAGGTGACAGACACTGTAAAAATGAATGTGGAGATGATATTTCATCTGTACCATTACAGCAGAAGTCATTGCAGCAGCAGTTCTCTCCCCTTTTACAGGTCATGACTAAAACTTACCCAAAGCTAAAAAATTTCCCAGTGTTTGAAATGTTGATTTGTGCAATTTCACTGTGAAATCTCTTCCTGAAGGTGGTTTTCCTGCATGTTAGTATTTGGAAAGACTGTTGCGTTTGATCCTCCAGTCCTGCACAGAAGCATAATTTGATCAGTGATGCCAGAAAAATGTTCATTAGCTCAATACTGTCTGGCTAGTCCAGACTGCACACATTCAAAGGGCAAACAATGGTGAGTGAGACATATATATCTGGGGGTGACAAGATTTTCAGGTAAGTGTTATGATGTGCACAGACTTGTAAATCTCTATTGTGGTAATAATACCTTGCATTTTTCTTAGTGAAAAATATGATCCTGCATTTGAACAAAATATTCAGCAATTATTTTGGACTAAGTGATGTTACAGAATATGCTAGATGAAAATAAGCAGAAAGATCTTCAATGACAGATTGGACAGAATTAATCTAGGTTAAGAAAAAAATATTTAGAAATATAGATTCCCTACAACATCAGACTTTCTATTCAACTTCATGGGAATTCAATGTCCTCACACAAGAAGAATTTTGTTTCATCCCCCTAAAATAAGTATTGTTTTGGGTCTGCTACACTGACCTTTCTCATAAGCACTTTCATTAGATTTTCATTCTTGGGGTTTTTTTGTGGGGTGAGTGGATGGGGGTGGGTTGGGTGAGGAAGTGGGTCAGGAATAAATTAGACTGCTGGATCTGTCCTTCATTAAATGAATTTACCACCATACTTTTACATCTAATCAGTAAAAACATAGCCAAAACTGTTGCACAATAAACACCTTAATCAGATGGGCTTAATAAAGACATACGATGCCTGGAACTGTATTCCAGTGTGAATTTGTTCTATATTTTTTCCCCTCTTTGTCTCTGATTGGCTCAGCTACTGTAAGGTTTGCCAAAGAAAAAAAAAACCTCTACAGAACAGAGTACCTTTGAGCCATGGAATGCACACACCTACAAGAGAGCATGCCCACACTCAGACAAAAGAGCAAGAAGGAGAAACTCTGCCCTACTTCAGCTACAATGAAATCCTAGCTGAAATAATTATCCCTGAAACTGAAAACCTGCTAGGCAGCTTGTTAAAATAGAGTATGACTGCAAACTGGAGAACAACTGACCATGAGAATTAAAGATGACAAAATTTTAACATATAGATGAAGTAATTTGTTTTAGCTGCTGAGAAGTGTTTTTACCTGAATATTTTCACTCTGATGTGTTTCAAATCTTGTTGGCAAAGTTATCATGGACTCAGAATTGAAATGTTACTTATTTCTTGATTTTACATTACTAATTGGTACTGGTTTATTACGAGGCTGAGTGAATAGAATTTTTTTTTTAAAGTATATGTAAGTATCCATTAAAGTTCTCTTTTTACATAAAAGAACATACTGAAAGCACAAGAGCAGGGTAATGAATTAAAACCACACATATTTAAAATGTTATTACTGTCCCATCACAAGGCAAAAATATGGACATGGTGTACATCAGTTTGCTTACAAACTGAGGAGTCTTCACAATAGGAAAGTTAAAATCAAATTCAAAGCCAAACCCTTAGTGTACAAACCTACTAAGAGCTTTATCATGTTATTCAGTGTTACAGTAATAATATATTAGATAATATTTCTTCCTTTCACATTTCCATCTTCTGACCCTTGTTGTCCGTTGCAAAATGAAAACTATGCTGACAGAAGTTTGATGTTGAAGTAAAGCAGGGAGAAGTTTGGAAATTCAAAAAGGAATGTTTCCAGAACACTTGAGGGTTCTGATGAGCATGTTTTGTTCAATTTAATTTTTAATTATATGATCACATGCTGCTTCTATAGGGAACATCTTTCGTCTGACAAAGGTTTATTCCCCAAAGGGACAAGTATCTTTTCACTGTTTTAACAGATGTGTATCATCTGATATTGTCCCCGAAGACCAGTGAGAGTGATAGGTCTCTGCTCTTCCATCCAAAGGAAACTCAGCAAGGGCAAATCTGTATGGCTTTTGAATAGGTCTGGATATATAGGTTTAATCATAATTTTTCCTGGGGGATGAAACAGGTCTGATGAAGAAACCTGAGTCAAATCATTTGGATGTCCAGGGAAAGCTTAAATATGACTGCAGCCCAAGTGTCATATCTTTTGATTTCTTCCTGATATCAGTAACAATAGAACAGGCAGCTTTGCTCTTAATATAATTCTGTTATGCTGATGCAGCAGAAAAGCAGAACCTGACAGCTTCCCCTTGATCCAGAGTACATCAAAGACTGTGTTTTCTATAGATACTGGAAGCATTTCTTTCTCCTTCAAGGCACCAGTGAAAGTGTGTTATATATATAAATACATGTGTATATGTGTGTGTGTCTGTCTGTCTGTCTCTTTCTCTCTATATATACATGTACAGGGTAAGCCTAACAGACAAACTTAAATTTTCAGGGTAGTAAATTTGTCTAAGAACAAAAATATAGTTAAAATCTTAAATATTACAATAATCATAAGAAACATGCCATGTTGTTAAAAAGAAAACAGAACAGAGAACAAATGAATCTTTTAACTGGAGTTCATTACTTTGGGGGTTTTATGGGGGTTTTGTTTGTTTGTTTGTTTAAAGGAAAAATATCAGTTTGATAACAGCATATTTAAATGTGGAAGACAGTTTTTGATATCAGAATAATTAGATTTAATGTTAAAGTTTTCTTAATATTATATTTTTGTTGTGAATATTTAATAATCAGAAAATTATAATTGCGAAGGCATATTTCTTTTGAAAGATAGCTTAGAACTTCACCAGATATAAATGGTGAACATAAGGGGAAATTGTAGAGACATTAATTGTGTCAGAGTAACACAGAAACTTTTATCATTAATGTAAATCTAAGCAATCTAAATTTTATTTTGTCTCGTAGTGTCTTTAAAAATTAAATTCTGAATGGACAGCAGTTGGAATACACTGTTAAGCACATTTAGAAACTGAATTTATTGTATTATATGACAGTCTATTTGCCCATGGAAAAAACACATGCCTGCACACAAGCTTTTATGGCTTCAGAGCTCTAGAGAAGCATTGCTTGTCTGCAGAGTTGTGGGAGGAAACACAGGGTCTGAAATAGGCAGGAGTTAGGACAACAAAAAATTTTCAACATTTGTAGAGCAGAGTGTTCCATTGCATAAATTTTTGCTATATGAAAAAGTCTTGGGGTGAACAACTAATTCTGCTGATACAGTCCCTGAGGATCCTATGGTCATAGAAGAGAATTAAAAAAGTAAATATACCAATCAGGTCATAACCAGTGAGAAATCCTGTAGTAAAAAATTATGCTCAACTCTGTTTCTCTCAAAAACCTAGGCAACTGACTCAAAGATTCAAGATGACACTTCCTTTTATATCATTTTAATACATCTGCTGCTCCATACCTGCTCTATTTCTTTTCCACAGAAACCAGCAGTAACAAAGGCAGCAGTAGTTCACTTTGTAACACAGAGATAATCACAAAAGAGAGTGATTATTGTCTACTATTGTCTCTATTCCCTTGACATCATGGGAGACAAAGTTCTAACTCAGTAAGTATTTAGTATGTAGAATAAAAATTGTCCCCTTAAGAGGGACTGAAGATATTCTGCATACAAGGGATATGCCAGAAATTACAGAAGTCATTGTTCTAAGAGAAATGACATTTTCTTTGGAAATAGTCAATGAAATATTTTGAAATTTAAGATTTCTCTTAAAATACAATTCTAGTAACTAACTCCCTCTAGCACTGAAGATTGTTGATATGCACTAAGTTATACAGCCTAGCAATTCTAATATGTCTACTACAAGCTCAGAAGAAACACGAGTTGATCAATTCCATTTGTAATTACGTTTGGGAAAAGGGATTATGAAGACAAATACACTCAGCTATTTTGTTCCCATGTGTTTAACATGAGATTAATCACTGAATCAATCTTTCCCATGCTCTTACCATATTGATGAATTCTAATCCTTTTTCAAGTGTACAAAACCTAGTCCCAACATCAAGGTCCATAAGAACACAAAATGAAAGCATTAATTTCATGAAACAATTTGTTCCCACATTCCTGAAGTACAGAGTCAGCATAGTACTGGATAGATGTATGTGTTATAATTAGTTATGTAAATGGATGTTTCATATTTATCATTAATTTTGCTACTTTACATTTTGTTTAAATTGGAACACTGGAGACTCCCTTTAAAATACTAAAAAAAGTCAATTGTCAGCTCCTCTGTCCCAGATACTATGTTCTATCCTAAAATGCTTATAACCTTAATATGCTCTTTTCAAGAAGAAAGGAAATGGATTCTTTTATTTAAGAGGACACCCTCAACTGTCCCATAACATCCAATAACTTGACCTAAAGCTGACAAAAAAACTAAGTTTATATCTGTCTACAGTAAATTGTACATACATCAGAGCAAAGGCTTCTATTGTTCTGCCTTGGTAAGAGATACATGATCATTATTGTCCAAATCCCATTTTATAAAAGTTGTAGCATTTGAATCCAAAAAGAAAAAAATAGCTAAGAAATCGGAGGGCAAACAAGTATGAAAAAATTCTACTTCATTCTTCAAGACCTAGTACCACAGCACAGATTGGTGTCTTTCTCATAATAGCAGGCCTGAACATACTTGAAAATTGACGTGTGTACTCTGTTTATTCTTTTCACAGAGCAATGCCAGACCATTTGAGCTTTCCTTATAGCTCATATTTTCTTACTCCTAAAATTTTATAATTTGATCCTGCAAAAGAGACAAGTTCTGCTACATATAGACAGACAAGTTCTACATAGTAGCACTGTTATATACTGGGTCATCTTATTTTATACAACACTTGGAGACATGAGATAAGTTCCAAAGTGGTAATGTGTGGAAACTGATGAAAAGACCATACATACAGTGAATTTATGGGTTGTGGTTTTTTTTTGTTTGTTGCTTTGGTTTGGTCTTGTTTTGTGTTTATTTTGTTTTGTTTTGGGTTTTCTGGTGGAATAGATTTAAGATTAAAAAGAAATTTGACTCACATACAGTACACTGCAGGATTTTCAATATTTGGAAGGAAGAAGGTGGACATATATTTTAAATAGATTTTCAAGCAAACCGTACTCATATTTGATACTCTCAAGCACACAGGATGACTCTTGGGGATGGTCCTATGCAGGCCTAAGTGTTGGACTTGATGATCCTTGTGAATCCCTTTCAACTCAGTAGATTCTGTGATTCTGTGATTTGTGTAAAGAACAGTCTGACAAATCTGAAAGAATAATTAATACCTTTTCCAAATATTCCTGTGACAGAAGAGACATATATAGGAGACAACTAACTCATTCTCTCTTTAAAAGTAGTTTAAAATATTTTAATTGTTGATATGTCTAATGGAAGAAACTGTGTTAGATTATATCACATGGTCTTATTACAACTCAAAATGCATTAACAAATGACATATACATTCTTTATGTCTAAGGTGTTTTATGTTTGACCAACTATTCAGTGTGTATCTGGAAACTGAAAATCACTAAGCTCCACAATAACTCTTTAAAATACCGTCAATTTCTGTTGCAACAACATGCATACCACTGGCTTTTTTCAACTGATAGTAAGCCTCTTCTAAGCACAGAAGGAAAGTAATTTTTGTATTCTCTCACTGAAGAGAAAATAGCCTAAGCACTGATTTCCATTTGAAGTCTACATTCTCTTCTGTTTGTAAAAGGCTGATATTATTCCTTTTCCTTAGGAATGGCAGTTTAGTGCATTTGGAGTCATGAGGATAATTTTACAGCATTTCTTCTAGTTGATCGAGTGGCTTCAGCAGCCCTACGTGCACTGTTAAAAACCGAAATACTGTTTTTTCTAAACCCAGCAGTTCATGTATTTACCATGCCCAGCAAGATCTACCCTCATTTTCAGAATTGCTTTCACCATCAGGCTTAGTGGCTTAAAGTGCTGTCCTGTAGCAGTCCCATAATTTCATCCGTGCATGTTAGAAACCACTGGTTGTGTTTGTTTTTCATACTGACAGGCTCCTTTAAAAAAAACCCAAAAAACCAAACCCACGAAAAAACCCCCCACACCATCATTTTTGAAAGAAAGCCTGAAAACACTGAGTCTGTTTATGCTCTCCCTTTCAGAAGATTGTTTTTTTCCATTCCTCAAGCACTACTTTTGCTTTAAGGTAATCAAGTTAGTTCCTTTGTAGTTTCAGCCATTCTGTAAACTATGCACTAAGCCAGCTTCACCAAGAAAGAAAGGGGTACCTCTCTTATATAAAGGCAAAAGCCACCTTTCCTTCCTAGGAAGGAAACAAAACCTTTTGGAAAATATCTACAATTAGTAATTCTTACCTGGGAGATTCACTGAAGTTTGAAAGTAATTTTTACTGAGGAAGAGCAATTTATATTATTTAACAGAAAAGAATTCTAATGAATCAGTGAAGGCAACCACCAATTATGAACTGAAGTATCTATGTAGAACTTTGGCTTGTTCTTGTCTAAGGGTCTATGATTACGTATTTATTAGCTATATGTGAATAGAAAGGACGATACATAGAAACATCACAAGCTAAACTTTTTTGTTGAGTGAAACACCTGCATTTTGAGAGGATTAAGTATGCTAATACTCTTGAATAATGATTTGTCAGTTTGCAGAAGAAGTCTAATAGCCCCTGAGTCCCACCTAGAATGTTTAGTATTGAAAATGTAGCATCAGTTACATTCATCTATAAGAGAGTATCAGGATTCTTCTTACATGATATCTCAGTGTTTAGAGAATTTCTTGTAAGAACAAAGAAAATGCTTATTTTTATTTCTCTGCAGCTAGAAATTCTGAGTGTCCTAATCCCCATATTATGTTTTTTTATTGCCAAGATGAATTCTCTCCTTTTTGCTAGTCCAAGCTAGCAAACCGATAGCAGGGTCCATAGCTCACAGATCTGACACTTAAGGACAGGACAATACCATCAGTGCATTTCTGTTCAATCATATCCAGTTACAAAATACAAAGACCTTTGAGAAATTATTAAGATGTGTTTTTAACAAAAAGGACTCACTTTTGACCTGTACTGGGGGACTGGAAGGGAGAAGATAACTATGGTCTGTGGCATTAATTATGATCTCATCAATTGCCATGATTCTCAGCTATATTCTCCCCATCCACCCGCTCATGTCAGCCCACAGGCAGTGCATCAGCTATGTCTTTTGTATTTTGGAATTAAGCATGTAAATTAGTTAAGTCTCAGGAAAGGTCTGTTTTACTTTGTCTTTTAGCAAAGTTATTCTGAAAAGAACTATTTGGTTTTCTAACAGGACTTCCATTCCTTTAAATTCAGAAAATGTTCACCACATGAAATGGATATTGTTTCATATTATATATTAAGAATAAATTTATTTCATATTTTGAAAAAACCAGCATAAATGCGCAAAATTAATTATTATAAGGGTATAAAATAAGAACACTATGCACATGTCTCAAATGAGAACAACACAAATGTGTTTAATTACAGGGTAACAGAGATTAGAAACAATGGTTCTTTGAAAAGTTGGTTCTTATGGTGCCAATTTTTCAATTTCTGTGTTTTGTAGAATGCCAATGTGCAATCGAAGACAGTAGCACAGAGATATTATGATACTCTGAACGACAGTCACAGGCATTCTTGAAAACTAATATTAGCTGAAGGACATGTTTTATCTAAATCCTTAAAGAACAGCTGTGGAATGAAGTCCCACAAGACAGCATTCATGGTCAAATGTGTGTTCTGTCTCTGCAGTAAATATTACAGAGACAAAGTGAATGTGAGTTGGCACAAGTTTTTGGCAAACGTTTGCTGATGCTTCAAAATCCATTTCAGTTTTGGATTGTGTTTTAATTGAGCGTGTAGAGATACATTAAGGTTTGGCTTCCTTTCTTTCTCCAGACTCTTTTATAAATGGCAATGGCTACTGTTTGATGGCATGTTTATTCAGGATTCACTCTGCTTGGAAGAAGATTTAAGGGAAATATGATCAAGACTGGGGCATCTGTGAAATCTATTCTTTAAAAAGTCGTCTTGTAAAGTTCATGTAGAAAACATTGATATCACATTAATAGTTCAACTCAAGTTTGCATATGTCACTTAATAACTTCACTTACCTAAACAGACTTTATGAGATCAAATCCGTGAGTCATGTCAATTAGATGCCTTCGATAAACTGGTTCTTCTAGTTATTTTATTTTGTATAGGGAATCTTCATTCCTTTGAAGAAATAATGGTAATGGATGAAATTCATTCTAGTGTATAGTGGAAAGACATACATACCCCTCTACATGGACCTGAAAAAATTCTAATTCTTCTGAGCAAAAAATATCTTTAAAATGACTACATATGCAGTGGCTCTTTAGATGAATGAAATATTTGTCTATTGAAGTTATTAGTAGTTTTGGCAACACATTGTTGAGTCACATCTAATATCACATTGCTTCCTTTCCTTGACGAAGAAAGTTCATTCAGGTCCTTACTTTCACCTTAGTCATGCAAGAAGTCCACTAGTTTATTGTGGACCCTGGCAGAAGCATAAAACTGGCACAGGAATAAAACAGGCTGTTTTACTGGCCAGAGTTAAGGAACATTATATAATCAAAAGATACCCTTTTCCTAAAAGGGCTATTACCATTGAATCCTACTGACATATCCATGAAAAACTACAGATAGTGAAGGCATTTATTGCTCTCAAACATGAATGAATTACCTAATATCAGGGTATGATAGGTGAAGACATATAAAAATATCATAATCTTAATGCCATGTATTTTATTTGGAAACAGAAGCAGCTAGATGGCCTGCGATCATTCACTAATGTGGTTAACTAACTGACAAGGAAGTGTTTGGAAGGTGAAGGATGAAAGGGTATATGATGTATTATGGGTTTGTGTCTGAGAATAGCACTTTTAGGAAGGAAAAGGATGGAGAAATATTTGCCTGTAATACATTTTCACATAATTAGGAATGTCACATTAAAATTCTAAAAGATTTAATTTTGACAGAAGTGTGAAGGAATTTTTAGTAGGTAATGCTAATGTGAGAAAAAACAAGCATCAACTATCTCTATTAAACTTGACTTAAAATTACACGTCTTCCTCCTGTCTTGGAATACATTATCTGTGGGAAATCTCTCTATGTCTGTGTTTTGCTTTATGCACTCCTTTATATGTTCCAATATATTACCCATTAGGAATGTTTCCTCTTCCCCTTCTCATTTAAAGATTTCATTCTAAACATGCCAATGTCAAGATGACGTATTTATCAGTGTTTACACTTACATTGCAATGAAGATGGTGTTCCTGTGTACTTAGACTTTCTGACAATGTATCAAAATCATTAAGACAGCTTAAGAATGGGATGCTCTCCAACTCAAGGAAAAGGTAGCTGATTCTAATCAGATACATGCAACACCTTAAATGAAGATACTAACTTTTCTGTAATTATTTCATTACACTGTTGTATTCCTATTCATATGCATGAACTTGTTTTATTCTTGTGTTCTCCTCTTTGCTGATAGGTAGCATTCAAGAAATCATATGGTAAATAATCACTCTATGTCTCTCTAATCAGTCACAGTGTTCCTGAGTAACTGTTATAAAGACACCAGCTGGGGTTTTTTTTTAGTGTGTTTTTGTTTGTTTTTTTTGTTTGTTTTTTGTTTGTTTGTGTTTTTTTTTTAGTACATATGCAGTCTGCAGACAGGGAAGATATTTCTTTTTGCAGCTATTAATAGGGTCTAAGAGACTAACAGGAAAATCCCAGATGTCATGAACTACATTATGCTCAAAATATGTATAGAGACACTGCTATCCTCTTCTAGGTCTTTTAGTTTTCTTTAGTCTAGCTGGAGTCTATAAAACTGGCCAGTCACATACTTCACCCAAAATAATTGCAGATCTTTTCTTTACTGAATTTTTATAAAATGGCTGTGTGAGAAGACTTTTTTTAACACAGTCTCAAGCCACAAGAGCATGGCCAGCTATTAATATTTCCCCTTCCCTCAAAAACACCAATTTGAAAATCAGCACTGCAGACAGATTTCCTTGAGTGGTTGACAGAAAGCCTGCTGCAGTCACTGGAACTATTCCCACTGACCCCAGTGTTTTTTCAAATTAGGACCCAGATATATGCAATCCTATTGCACTTAGCAAAAGTGATTCACTTAAATAGGAAATCCTTTGCCTGGATTGTGTGTCCCCTGTGGAAGATTCAGTCCTTACCAGGAAAACTCACAGTCTGAAGAACACAGCAGTAAATCATGTCACCACAACTGAAAGATTAGATAGTTATTGAACACTGTGATTTTTTACACTGTTTGAACAGAAAGAAAGTGCTTTCAATGGCTTTCAAAATCAGCTGTAGTACAACTTAGCATGGCACACCATTTTTCTTTTTTACCACAAGACGTAATCATAAATCCACACTTGTATAGTGTATTGTGTTTGCTTTAATGCATGAGGGTGTCAGAGGAAGTGCCCAGAGTCCCAGCTTGTAAAGATTCAGCTCTGCCTGTCTACTGGAGTTCACATAATGGCTGCTGCAGCAGTAGGTGAGGATTTGGATTTTACTTGGAAATATTCTTTCCAAAGGGGCAAAAGATTGCCATAGGTTTATATCGTCAGTCTGCCATTTGGCAGGCTCGTTCTTCTCTTTCAGCATCAATAACTAACAGGTAGATTTCTTCTGCATTTCTAAAGGCGCTCAGGGAGAAAACAAAAAAAAAAGGCAAATCATCCCTTCCCTTCTCTCCCCAGCAGATTTTAAAGTCAAGTTATTCACTGCATCCATATAGTGATTTGTGTTACCAGAGTGACTGATGACCTTGGGTTTGTGTTGAAATGCAAACATTTTCTGTCTTTTAGCACAGCTGAATATTCACTGCAGAATGCTCCAGTCAGGACTTCTCCACCACTAATCACCTGATTATACAGTCAAGGAACAGAAAGTCTGCCACTGCCACAGGACTTTGGTGAAGGAAAACATGTTCTACATTTCAAATAGCAAGTTACTGAAGTCAGGGACTCATCAGCAATTCCATAGCTTAGTACTGTTATTATTGGGTATTTGCTCCTTGTTTAATGATTTGACAGCTATTGATGAGTAATTAACAAACCTGTTAACAGTACTCATGGGGAGAGAAGGTTGTATTGCTGTGCCTAGCAGAGATAAACTTTTGATGCAAGATTTGAAGGAGTGTTTAGCCATATCCCCTTCCCAGTTCTGGCAACACTGAATTCTATATGCCTAACAGGCATATTGTGCTAAGGACTTAAACTGGAGTCACATGCTAAGAGACACATAGGGATATGTGGAAATTCAAGACATGTATAAACCCTGGATCTTGTATCATTTCTCACATCTGCTTTTGTTTAAACCTATGTAAACTCAGGGAACCATGTGGTGTAGTTGGTAAAGGGAAAGAACACAATTAGCAACTGGAATTGCCAAAATGTACTTCTTTCCTAGAAAAAATTCCCTGTTCCTTTCTAGCCTCACATGAACCAAACCGGTTCATGCACACAGAAAAAACAGAAATCAAAATATTTAGAGAAGCTTGTTTTTCTTACCAAGACTCTTCATTTGTTGACCCACCTGTTTATTTTTTGCTTTCTCATTTGTTTAAGATGTGAAAATTGAAGATTGAATATGATTTAGATTACAATAGAAAATTTAGATTATTTTAAGATCTTCTCTGTTTTGGCATCAAAAGTTCAGGACATTATCTTTGAGACAGAAAAGTAAACTGTGGCTAATGAAGTCCTCAAGGTGATAAAATATTTGTCAGTTAGATTAGGGCAGAAATGGTGGGTCAGACTTTCCGAGTCTCAAGTATGCATACATATGATTTTTTTTTTAAAGTTAACAGAAAGGAAAAACTAACATGACAATGAGATCAAGACAAACCATCTATTTTGAAATTTCCAAAAGCTTCACATCCTTTTTCAAGTTTTTAACACTGTAAACACTTTTAATTCCTTTTCTTTTCTTGTAAAGTACTGAGTACTTGTTCTCATTTCATATATTTGAAACAATATTTTTGAACAATTCAAATATAATTCCTATAGATCCTTTGTTTTTTGAGTATAAATAAGATATTCTTTAAATCACCTATTCCTGTAAACAATTTTAATAAAAATATAAACAAACATGAGTTTTAGGAGATTGTCATTTAACATTATGTCCTAGTTACAGCAGCCAGGACCAGTTTATCACTATTGCAGGTGTGACTAAAACTGTATTCTACACCTTCTATGTTATTTTTGATGGACTGTGAATAGTGGATCGTTTGCAGCAGCTGC
>VWZF01003289.1:152122-177772 GCA_013396755.1 Sclerurus mexicanus
ATCATTGTATTTATTGTAATCTTTTTAAGTAAATTGTAACTCTGACTTGTAATCTCTCTTGAGTTGGGTTCATTTCTCCAGCAGGTTTACCTTTAAACCAGCACACACTAGTAGTTTTATTTTCTAACCTTTCTCAGACTGTTGTGACAAGAAAAAGAGTTTCAGTTCTTACTAGTATATACAGGCAACACTTTTAGTAGCTGTCCTTTCTTTAGCAAAAATCGAGCAAATTTTTTTGGTCTTGAATGGTGGAGCTATAGTACCTGTCCAAATGGAACACAAACTACATTCAATGAAAAGAGATTATCTTCCAATTTTCTGAGCAGTGTTAGATGACAGAGTGCAAAATTGCAAGCTATATTACTTGGGATGTGAAAATAACATTACAATTCCTAGTTCAGCTACCATCTTCAAATGAGTATCTTGAGATCATACCAGTGAAAGGACTAAATTTAAATGTGTGCAGTGTGGCATTTTCAGATGTGTGTACTGAATAATTTTTTTGCAGTATGCCAGCATAATTACTGAACCCTGAAGACAAAAATTAACTGGTTCATTGTGATAAAGGTTGCTTTGGATGAAATTGACACTGTGTGTGCAACTCAGTAAGCTCAGAAGAGTACTAAACATAGTGAAAGTGATAGCATGCCATTAAGTTAACCTCAAAATCCTCTGTGCATGATTCTACTTTATTTAATTTGGTTCTTCTATTTTAAGTTTCACATCTGAGACACTAAAATCTTATCTTCATCAAGCCAGTTTGCTCTTCTCACTTTAACAATCAAGGGTCCTTGTTGGTTGGCTTTAGATGTCATCTCAGGGGATAGTAGCAATGCCTGTGAAAAAGCTTATCTGGAAATGACAGCATTCCATTTGCCTCTATCCTTACCTGATCTCCGAATTTTCTGTTTAATGGCTGTCATTTAACACTGAAGAACTAGCTGACACTGAGTGTTGTTTCATCAGTGCAACAAGAAAAAGCAATAATGAGAAAGTGTTTTACTAGAAATCAGGTTAGCAAATATCAAGCTATATATTGTTTTAAGGTAAACAAATAAAATAGAATCTTTTATTTGCCAGTTTTCCAATAGAACCATCCTATGAACTTGGAAGAAGAGACTGGCAGTGAACAGTGTTTATTTATCCTGCCACAGGGGAGTATGTACACAATGAACTAATTATGTGACACGGTTTGACTCCACATAGATGAGATAAAACCATCTGCAGGGGCGAGCTTACACATCGGGCTAGTCAGAAGATTGTCACTGGCTTTTGCTATTTGTACCTGTAACCACCTGAAGACATAACACTGGTAATGCAGAAATTAACAATAGAGGGGAAAAAAAAGCCCCCTGCTTCCCATGAAAATATATTTACTGTATGGTGGTGGGCAAAAACTAGATAAAACTGGAAAGTCAGAATCAAAGCAGTGACGGAGCATATGCAGGAAAAGTTAGTAAATACATTTTGTAATCTTTAAAAATTGTGGTGAAGGGTGATATGTTCAAAGGAAAGGAAAAGGAAAAAAGAGTGAACAAAGATGTAGTAAAAGGCTTCCAAATTACCTATGGAAGTAGCTAGTATGAGTAGCATAGCTGTCAAAGGAGTAGATTACTGGGGGAAAAAAAAGAGACGATAGAAAGAAAAAACACCTATACTCCTTTGTTGGTAACCATTTTAACATTAGAAAGCAGGTTATTATGGAAAGCAGAGATACAAGGTGGTATTTGAATGAAAATATTCTTTATTTCTTGCTTTCTTTGGATTTATTTTTTTCATTTATCTACACTGAGCCACAAATGCAATATAGTGAAGTTTTGATACAATGAAATCTTTGAAAACTTAATAAGATTTAAATGCTGACATCAGACTATTTTATTCCATAGGCCCAATTCATCATTGACTTTTATAGGTTGCATAAGTTCAAAAGTGTACTACCTAAAAGTTTGTTATGAGTAGTTGCTAACTATTTCTATGAGTATAACCCACAGAATATCTTGTTGAATAAAAAGTTTCATTTAGAAATGTCAAAGACCATGCAAAAATTGCATCTCACCTCAATAAGTCCCAAACATGACTCAGGCACACTCCTTCTTCCTGAAGACTTTTGAATATTGCTATTTTTTAGATAGAAATTTGGTGTTGGAGCATTGACATTCCCTAAACAGACATTGAAATTAAATCTTATTATTAGAAATTCTATAAACTAGCAAAATTTATTTGATAATACCATTAGAGATATTCAAGTACTGTTTCATTGTTCTGATGGGAACAGCATAATAGAAATCCTGACTGTGAAGCCAAAACCAACAGGAAATGGTCTGGAAGTGGAAAAGAGGACAGGTGGCCTGGGAGGAATATAGGGAAGTTGTACTGGATGCTATGAACAAGGTTAGGAACCCAAGAGCCAGCTAGAATTGAGTTTGGCCAGGAGTATTAAAGATAACAAGAAGGGCTTCTATATGTTGCAGGCAAAAGAAAGACTAGGCATAGTGTGGGCCTTCCCTGGAACGAAACAGGAGACCTGGCTACTCCTGGAACTGGCTACATGGAAAAGAAGGAGGTGATTGGTAACAGCCAACAAGGCTTTACAAAGGGGAAATGATGCCTGACAAAGCTGGTGACCTTCTATGACAGGGTTACAACACTGTTGAACAGGGGCAGATCAGCTGACATTTAGCTGGACTTATACAAAGTGTTTGACACCGTCCTGCGTGACATCCTTGTCTCTAAATTGGAGAGACATGGATTTGATGGATAGACAACTCTGTGGATAAAGAACTGGCTGGATCACCACATGCCAAGAGTTGTGGCAATGGTTCACTTTCCTTATGGAGACCAATAATGAGTGGTGTCCCTCAGGGGCTAGTATTGGGGCCAGCACAGTTCAACTCTTTGTCAGTGACATGGACAGTGGGATCAAATGCACACTCATCAAGTTCGCCAATGACACCAAACAGTGTGGTGGAGTTGACTCATTGAAGGGAAGGGATGCCATCCAGAGGAATCTTGACTCGACAATATGTGGGCCGATGCAAATCTCATGAAGTTCAACAAAGAGTTCCTACACCTGGATCTCAGCAGTCTCAGACACACCTACAGGCTAGGCAGAGAAGTGACTGAGAGCAGCTCTGCAGAGAAGGACTTGGGGGGAATGGTTGATGAAAATTCAGCATGGGACAGAAGCAAGTGCTCATAGCCCAGAAAACCAATCGTGTCCTGGGCTGCATCAAAAGGAGTATAGATGGCCAGCAGGTCAAAGTAGGTCAGTCTCCCACTCTTTGCTCTCTTAAGACCTCACTCAGAGTACTGCAGAGAGTTCTGGTGTTCACAATATAAGAACATGAAACTGTCAGAGAAAGTCCGGAGGAGGGTCATGAGGTTGGCTAGAGGACTGGAGCACATCTCCAAAAGGACAGGTTGAGGAAGTTGGTGTTGTTCAGTCTGGAGAAGAGAAAGTTGCATGGAGATCTCATAAGAGCCTGCCATTCTCTGAAGGGGGCCTACAGGGAAGATGAAGAGGAACTCTTCATCAGGAGCTGTGGTGATAGAAAGGGAATGTTTTCAAACTAAAAGAGAGTAGGGAGAAATTCTTTACTGAGAGCAGTGAGACGTTGAAACAGGTTGTTGAGAGAAGTTATGGATGACCCATCCCTGGCAGTGATCAAAACCAGGTTGGATGGGTCCTTGAGCAACCCTGTGTAGCAAGAGGTGTCCCTGCCCGTGGCAAGGGTTGTTTGGTCTAGCTGATTTTTAAGGTCCATTCCAACCCATTAAAATTCTGTGATTCTAGGAGATGCAAGGTAAAATATATTTTTATTCCCATAACTAAAATTATGGCTCTCAATGAAACAGAGATTAATAAAAGATGATTTTATCCTGTGAAATAGTTGGAATTTAATGATAATTTATGATGCAATTGCTTGAGCAATGAATAGAAATAGATGTTGATGTCATAAAAGCTGATGCAGATAATACATCCACATGAATGAATAGGATGAGGTCAAATATAAGCAGTCAAGATGCTGACAAAAACTTCATTGCACTCACTTTCAATCAAATTAAAATTTTTAACTCAATCACACAGATCTTGTAAAAACAGATGAGTAAGTGGCTTTGAAAAGCAAAAATCCATCTAGCATTATGTTCAAGGAAACTGTCAATACTGCAGGTCGGCAAAGAATACTCTAAAATTATGCATAGCAATATTGTTAGGAAAAAAATGTGGCCAAATTGCAGCTGCATTGTTTTTATGCCAATTTTTTTTTTAATTCAACCATGTATAATTCAAAAGCACCTCTATTGCTAATTTTTTAAAGATTTTTTTGAAACAGACAAATAAATCTATTTCCCCTCTCTGCCTGCAAAGTCAATCACTAACCAGTCTTTCAGAAATTACAGAGTTTAAAGGATATCAATGGATCAGTACTTACAGAGTATTTATTTTCTAAGACACTAATTAAGCCAAATATCTGTTTTTAAAATGTCTGCAATAAGGTGATACTCCCACCTACTTAATGCCACTTGAAAATGTCAATCACATGGGCTATGGAGATGGTATATGTCAAGGGGTCAATGCAGCTCAAGAAAGATAGAAGCTGACAATTTCTGGAACATAGTGCCATTCACAATCTCTGTAAGAGTATGTGGAAAATCATCATTTTCAGTGCCATCTTTGCTCAAACAAAATGGTCCATTATGTACACATAAACATACACATCACAAAAAGAAAATATTTATTTCAGATAGCCTTTTTGATCTAATAAGTTTTTTCTTTTTTCTTTTTATTTTCCATTCAGACACCTCTTGATTGAGTTCCTGAGTTAACAGAGACTACATAAAATATTTTTGTAAATATGTATGCAAATAAGTGAAAATAAGATCGTAACAGCATGTTTAGATTTGAGCTTGACAAATAGAGCCAGCAAACAAAATGCTAATAATAAATGAACAGTAACATGCTACCACTTTTTTTTATTTTTACTGGCTCATGGTAGCTAGTAAGTAATGATAAATCAGGAATATGCAATATATATGTCCCTCGGCAACCAATTCTGTCCCTTTACTTGCTTATTCGCTTCTTGTTTCTCTGCCACTGCATGACCTCTTTCTAGTCATCTTCATAATGGTGTGAATGACTGGTTAGGTCACTTAATCATGGTCAAAGGCATTAGCAAAAGCAGGTTTTAATGCAAATTTTTGAAAGTGCAACTCATCAGCTTATCAGCAGCACTTAATAGTTGACTGATTTAGCATTTAAAAAATGAAACAATAGGATTTACTATGATCACATCAGTAACTGATAGATCTGAATTGACACTATTCATACTATTCTTGCTATAGGGTATTTAAATCCAATTCACACATACACACATACAGACACAGAGAATTACAAAGGTGTACATAACTATTAAAAATTCCCCTTGAGTTCAGTGAGATACTCATGTCACATGTCTTGGCAACTCTCAAAAGGTAAAGGTTGACTCTCCAGAAGTCAGGGGTATCAGTCCAGATCCCATCGGCAGCTTTGGCAAACGTCCTTCAAGTGTTACAAACTGGAGAGCTGGTGAGAACTGAGAGGATGGTGATGGCACAGCTGCAGTAGCCCAGGAGGGCTCAAAGAGCCTCACTTAGGACTTCTTTTCATAGAGTCATGAGATACTTGGCTTTTGTCATCTGTCAGTCTCCAGGATGTTTCAGATAAGCAGTGCTCCAAGGCTATCAGGGATTGACTGAATGCCTCTTGTCCTGCTCCTTGTTTGGGCAACAGAAGCTCCGAGTACACACAGTGCCTTCTCCACCTTAGTCATGAATGGGTTTCTGATAAGGCTGAGAGAAGCTCATCACCTAACTCATTAAGTAAGACAGGGGCCTAAGGAGAATTCCTGAGATCAAAGTGTGACTTGAAGAGAAGGGGAGGGGAAATGCACAACCACAGAGGAATACCCCTGCATCTTCTCCCTTTTTCTAAGTTTACCCTTAAGTTTTTGCATTGTGCTGTCACCTCTTCTCCTTTATGCTAATACTGGATATAAAGTTGAGAATACTGGAAATTTTGTCTCTCTGTTATTTCAGCTGCCACCACAGCAATGTTTGTGGGAATAATTCTATGAAAAAAAAGTGTGCCATTATACTGTGATTATTCTGTGTCATGTTAGTTACCCTACATCTACAAAGTGTGTCAGTGATTTGTATGACAGGATGAAGTCTCAGGATATGAAGTCTTCAGAGAGTTTCATCTCTCAAAAGGAATTGGTTTTAAGCAGGCATATATTTATGGGTTAAATTTGCCTGGGATCTCAAATAACAGCCTAGATGTTTATCCATCATATCTCAATGACATTTTCTGCTAAGAAGCTAATTGGTGGATGACTTCTCCATCAGATTAAACCTTTTACATGCAAAGATAACAGCTTTTCACTCTAAAATTAGCATTAAAATGCTTCAATGGGAGCAAACTCATGTTTTTTCTAACTTTATCAGACATGGATGAAACATTTTATTTAAACTCTTATGAAAAACCAAGAACAACAGCAAATACTGTGAAAAAAATTTGAAATAAATAGTTTAAAAGTAAAATAAGGTCTTCTAAAAGAAATCATTGGGCAATTCTAAATGATAACATACCTTATAAATATACGCAGTCTGAAGACATAGGGGTACAGTATGTAGAAATGCCCTCTGCATAAAATGTGAATCTCCTATTTTTCTCACTGTTATAAGCAGCATTTGGTTTTGTTTCAGAGGACATAAAGGCTCCTTTTTGAGATTCCCTGTGGTGTACAGAAAATGATAACCAATCAAGTGACTGGGTAAAATGAGTACAGAGAACACCTTTTACAATTTTGTAAGATTTCTGTCTCGATGGTACGTTTTTTCTAACCACTACTAAAGAAATGCTTTCATATCCCCAGTTGCTTCTTATCATTACAGAGACGCTAATGTTATCAGCTTTCCTGCCCGTTCACATCAAGCTGAATCCTCTGTACTCTATCATGAATGTGTTCTGCCTTGATAAACTTCTAGGTCTTCTTCAATTCTTTGTGGACCCAGAAAAACAGCTATATGCCAGTTCTGACATCCTTTCACTGTTACGAAACATATATAAAGTAGTGTTTCTATGTAAATAATTTCAGGCTAAATTTAAAAAGGCTTTTTGGTTTAATTTTCTAATTTTCTTGGTTTGGTTTGAAGTTTTATTTTGTTTTGTTTGGGTTTTTTCCTCTGAACAAAGCCTTTCTGCTACAAGACACCTAGTGAGACTCTGTCTTTATTGCATGAAAAAGAAGAAAGAACTTGAAAGTCATCAGCACCAAAAGGTTTTGCTCTACAATCTCTGATGTTCAAAATAGTTCACTTCCTTCTCCTTCATCCCCTCTGTTCTTTCTCCTTTCACTGCCAAATGGCAGTGATTACAGCTCTGTATTTGTATTTAGAAATTTTCCCAGGGTCCAGCAGTGAAAAAAGTCATCATTTGTCTGCAAATAAAAAAGCTCCCTTTTTATTTACATTCTAGGTCAGGGTCAGATTCACATGCTGAGCTGTAATATCTAAACTTTGACCTTTATACTATAGCATAGATGTTAGAAAACAAAATTATGAATAACAGCATGCAGAAGGCATTCCCATGCCTGCATGGGTTTTCCAAAACAAAAAGCAAAGCATAGCAAGTGCAAGAGTAGAAAATAAAGCAAGAAATCTATTTGCATTGAAGAAATGAATTGTAGAAAATCTAAGAATCGTCTCTTGCTATTTTTTTAGGCAGTTCCACAACAATCAAGTCATCATGTTTAGTTGTATAGGTAACAAACTTATGAAAGATCTCATCTCTAGGTAGCATAGGTTATTGCATGCAGTAGGTCAATGTAATAAACTGAGAACAGAATTAATGGATGAGAGAGTTACAAGGCAAAACAAGAAAAGACTGTTCAAAGCAGGTTAGGTCTTACTGGAATGGATGAGGTCAATTTCACCCACTTAATTTAAATGGATACTGTTACATTGTGGGCCTAAACAGACACAATTAAACCTCAATTTTCTTAAAATTAAGCGGAGTGCTAGCTGAAGTCAGTAGTAGGTCACAGTGGTTGTGGCCATCATGGTAATAATCAGATAGACAAATCTGAATAGAATTAATGGTCTAGAAAGAAGTAATAAAAACAGGACCTCTTTAGAACCAACTCATATACAACATATAGAGAAAAAGCTATAAATTTCCCATACTGATACTCCAGAGAAACTGCCTTCCATGCCTCAAGCTCTACAGAAGCCTGGTTATCCCTTTGGTTTGCGAAGTTCATCTTGCATCTACATAGGGACTCTTTCATGATATATAGTGCAATTTTCCTTGCTGTTTCTTTGAAGGTCCCTTACCTAGTGATGCATAGATCTTGAGAAATTCAAGACATAAGAGTCAAAGTCAGTCGTTGGTGTTCACAGCATGAAAAATTCCTGATGCAGAATCTGTTGGTCTTGAGAAAACCTCCCTGTTTATGTTTTTATTTTCTTATTTTTACATGGGGTTTTGGTTTGGGAACCACTTGATTAAAGTTCACTATATTTGGAAAAATTTAGATGGTCCCCATGAGACAGATCAGATAGTAGAGCATTTTGTAAATGTTCAATGACAGAATTTATTTTATATTCTTAGCAATCAGTTGTCCTGCTTGAACCATTTTTCTAAATGATGCATGATTAAACATGATAATTTACATACTTGCATAGCTAAAAATATTCGAATGAGACAACTTAGAACAATAGAGAATTATCAGCAAGTTTTTGTTTTTGTTATTATTTCAATATGTTTCCATTCAACATTACTGGGCAGTGTCAGAATCTCTGGAATGAGAAGTTTAAGCTAATGCCAATTTGAACTGATAAATCCACATTTTGCAGGACATTTAATTTTGTATTAACGTGCACTCATCTGGAAAGAAATGGAAAGTACTTAACTCTGATCCAGATCACTGCAGTCATAGCTAGACTGCTTCTGAGGAACTTTGCAATGTGTTCTCTGCTTCCGTGGGTGGATTTCATTATTGTGCTGGCACCCATGGTGTAAACACATATAGTGGTAAATCTCTGTTTACACGGCATTACATTTAACTGTCATAGATAAAAAGGGTTTTCACCATGGAATTTATGGTAGTTTACAATTCTGGTGTTGCTACTAACTTTTGCTAGCTTATTATTTACATTTCGGTTGCAGAAAGATCATGACTGAACCAGGGCTGGGAACTATGCTCTGAATATCTTTGTGATGCAACATACTTCTTATTCAGTTTTGCAGTAATGTCTTTTCTGAACATAAATCATGTTGAAAGAAGGTTTATTTTTTTATGTGAAGATTTGCAAAGGATATATGAAATTGCCTTGTGCTTGCTAGAACGACTAAAAGACCCAACCTTTTTCTGCATCAATTCTGAATGCTCCTGAATTCTAAGCTCTGCCTGCTGTTTATGTATTGACTATCATTGACTTGTTTGTATTTTCTGTTTTGACATGTAATGTAATGAATGCACATTCATAAATTCACATTCTTTGATATACTCACTAGACGATTTTTGAAAGAAAACTGTCCAGAGAAAATGCCTAATGTAGCCACCCTACACTAGGAACACTGATACAAAATTGATTCAAAAAAATTGACTTGATTATAAATGGTTTATAATTTCTATGCATTAGCTTCTGTCAGCATAAGTAAAGGAACATGAGATATTTAAAAATACATGATATCAACATAGTATATGATCAAAACTACAAGCAGAGTTAAAGAAAGGGGTAAAAATCCTTTATTATACATCTTTATATAGAAATAAAGTACTTTGGTTGACAGTTATCCTAGAAACATACTGTCATAAAGGAAAATGTTCTTTTCTCCAGTGTCTAAAAAAAGATGTAGTATAAAGGCTTTTCAGCTACTGTAAATAGCTGAAAGGAGATGGAACTTCTAACAAAATAGCCTCAAAGTGAGGAAAGGGGTAGAAATAAGGTTATGACATCTTCAAGGCCTCTGTTTCTGGCTACGAGACCTTCAGATGGGCAAACCTCTGTCAGGAGCTCAGTGGAAAAATAGTAGAAGAGGAAGTTCTCCTTAAGTGTATGGGGGTTATTGCATACTCCTTCCTTCATCTGAGATCTTTTATTTCCATGGTTAAAGCAAACACTGCTGAGATGTACTTCGAGAAAACTCGGAAGTAGAACAGTGCTCTTTAAGAAAATTGCTTTTCATTGACAATCCCAATACGGAAAGCAAGGACTTCTTTTGCTCACTGGTGAGCAGAAAGGCTACGGATTCCTAGCTGTAGACTGCAAGGACACACTTCAGCTATGGGTGGTGACAGAGATGGACTGAAAATGCAGAAATGGTGACCTGCACCATTTATCATTTTTCTTGAACTTTTCTGCTCTTCCACTGAAGATGAACAATGTAGCTATCAATAAAATGCAGATCAGATAATTCCTGCCCTTCAACATAACTGTATGCTTTCAGCTGGAAAGCTGACTGATGATGCCAAAGGCATCTGCTAAATTTGAAGTGAAAGAAAATGGCCAAAGACTGAATTTAGCTTCTTGTTCCAAAAGACTACAAGAATGTGCATTTATTTTGTTTTAGCTTACAGTGAAATTTAGATCTCTTTCCTAAATGTAGAAGGGAAGTAAAAGTGAAGGTACTTCTTCAATCTAGCTTATAAACTCCTATTTGTTATTTCAGTGTTTTCTAACTTCCTAACTCATACAAGACAACCATGAAAAATTGACAACAGCTACTCTCTAGATGGTTAGCATGTTGTTGACTTAGTAGCATTACTGATAATAAACTTGGCGTTTTCTCTATTTTACTCTGCACTGTTCTGAAATACTCTCTAGAGACACCTTTCTTTTTCATTGACAGGAAAGAAAATCTAAGGCAAACCACTTCATGGCTCATTGTTTAGCTAGCTAAAACTAGGTTGCTAAAATGAGAAATATAGTTTTAAAATTTTTAAAAGTGAAGAGCATATTGAAATATTTCTATTCTTCTGTACATACCTTGGACACCTAATAAGAGATGTGATTTTCATAAGTGAGAAGCCAGCATTTTTTAATTTTTTTTTAATATGTCTGAAGTAAAACACTCAGGAAGAGAAGTACTGCCAAATGCCTAGTGCCTTTAAAAGGAATACTTGATCTATATCATCCTCTTTGGGATAATACCATTTTCCCCCTCTTTTTTTAAAAACTTGTATCTATAGCTGCCTTTGAAATCCCCTTTCTCTTATACCTTCAGGCTGGATTTGGGGGACTGTACATGTTTACACTGTCAGTTTTGACCAAAGCAAAATACAGCCATGATATTTTCAGGATTCATGGATGTTACAAAAATTTGCAACTATATTGAAATTGAGTGTCCATCCACTTTCTTTTGTACCATCTGTCTCTGAAAATAGCTGGTTTTGATGGGACACCTTCCAGTTAATTCACTTTTTGGTACTATTCTCTTTGTTCCTCTTCAGTTTTGGAGACATAGTGTAGTCTTTTCTCTCCAGGCTTAATTGGGTAAGTTGGACAGTACTTCCTGCTTTTGGCTTGAAGACATGAAGGGTTTTCTCAGAGCAGGCCAGAACATAATCAGCCAAATGATGACTTCTGGGTATAAATATCCTGGATCATAGACTAATTTCTACTGCCAACCAATCAGCTGCTCATTTATTCCTGTTTCTACCTGCCAGCCTCATGTAAGTCAGCTGGCAGCACTTCAGTGTACTTAGGGTTTGAGAAATCCAGAAGGTTAGTTAAAAGAACAATGCAGCCTTAGGGAAATGACCAAACTCAATTTACACAAGCCTTTCACTCACTGTAACTTAGCTAGTCTGGCATGAAACACCATTTAACAATATTTACATCCCCTCAGTTTTCATAATTAGAAATGCAGTTCTCAAATCCAAGTTCAATGTTTTGGGACCAGACCAAAGACAGAGCTTCATGAACACTAGACTTACATTAAGTTTTCAGTTCATACAGGCATATATATGTGTGCACCTGGAGATATGTGTTCACATTTTTGAAATCATACCAGCAATGCTCCCAAGCCAGGATGCCTTCCCATATCTGTTCAAAGTCTTTCTGCTCTGTCTAAACCTCTTTTGCTTTCTGATTACTCCACAAATTCTCCTGCCTTCCATCTGCTTGCACAAAAATCCCTGTGATTTAAATGATCTTTTACTGTAGAAGGCATTGTGAATAACTAGGATTATGCAGCCTTTCTGTATTTGGCAGCAGAGTCCTCACTGGAATAAATGAGGACTAATCTAAGTCCATATTTAGAACTATGGTGTTAGATTTCCCTATTTTGCTCTTATTTAAGAATAAACAGTATATGTTTAATTAATTAAAAACAAATTTAAAAATACATGAGCATTTATTTGGCATCACTTAAGTCATTAGCACCAAAGATTGCATGTTGAGTTGTCCCTGAACATAGGTAGTTTTCACTCTTGCAGCATACTTATTGTTCTGTCTCCCATAAAATATGTAACAGATTTTATAGATTTTAAAGATAAATAATTTATTCCTAATTTTGCCCTTTTTTTGATGATTTTGGTGATTTTGCTGGCCTTCTGCAAAAATTAAAAGTGAGTGAAGAAAGGAGAAATCTTATTTAAGAATGCTGACTGAGACTCAGCAGCTTCTTTTTCCATGACAGGCAGCCTAACCCATATGATGAAGTAGTTTCATAGCTCTTTGCTTAAGAAAGGAATCAAGTGATAGTATATCTCCGCTTCATACAGGTTCTTAAGTGATGCATTTCTTCATATTTTATGAAGATGTGCACAGATATGTCAAATACCTTATTAAGGACACATGAGTTCTGTACTGAGGACTGAATTTGGCATTTTCCTTCATTTAAGGTTTGTTTGTTTACAAATAGTGCTAATCCATGGAGTAGCTGATTTTGTTCCTATGTTATGAATGTAAAGGCAATGATACACTCTTTTCCAGATAAGGCTTGATTTCATTGATGTCATGTTCTTCTGTTAGTTAGAAATGTACAACTGCTTGAACAGTGCTTTAGGTTAAAATGCAAAATGGTTTCCAAAATGTGTTCATCACATGAATCTCAATACTCGACAATAAAGTGTTAGCAATTTAATGAAAATCACGAGTTGTGTGGGATTTACAGTGTCTTGTTAGAGATCCTTTACTGGAGAAAGGTAGCCTACGTGCATTGTCTGTCATTACCAAAGTCATCAGTTAAAAACTTCTTTAATATATGGATTCCTACTGATTAAATGCATGTGAGACACTTTATTTTCCCTTGCTTTTGACGCCAAAAAAACCTCAGTATGAAAGGAACTGCTGAGAGAGTTTGTTTTTTTAGCAGCAAAGGTATTTATTCAAGCAGCACCGGAAAGCTAGCCAGCTAGGGCTGGGCAAACTAGCTTTGAATCAACAGTGCAAAATGAGCCATTTTACACATTTCACTACATGATCACAACATACAACTTTGCATAGTAATAAGATTACAATATCTCATCATGCATATTAATGACTAGGTGAAAACTAGGCGACATTTGGGCGGAGCCTTCCAGAATCTTCTTTTGGCATCAGGATTAGGTGCTGTTTCCGGTCTTCGGCCTTAGTGTGGAGGTCTTTAACTCCTCTTCCTCACCTTAACCTCTTCAGCCTTCACTGTTCATGACAGTCACTGAAGCTTACAGGAAATACTGGCTTAAGGCCACTTTGCTCTATTCAAATGTCTACATTGTCATGATTAATGACACTAGGTTGTTTGAGCTTTCTAAGTTCAGGTCCAGTGTTTTTAACAGAACACATCTCCATGTTCTCCTATTAACTCAAGCAAGGCAGGTGCTGAACAGTTTCTACTGATCCAGTTAACCATTTCTGGGGTTTATCCTTGTTTCACTTTCAAGAATATCAATGAGATCATGAGGTTTTTGTGATAATGAAATCAAGTTGAACGCTACAGAGAGACAAGTGGGAATTCTCACTTTTCTTTGACAAACAATATTTTAAAAAGTAAAATGGTAGGATCCTCCATTCACATAACAGTTTTATTATAAAGAAAATTGAGCAATTCTGGTGAGTGACAGTCAACATTTTGTCATATTCTCCTTCACATCTAAAAATGTATGGATGAGAGAAACTAATTTAAAAATAATAAGGCAGAATTCCCAACTGACTAATAATTAATTTATATCCTAAATATACTCCTTCTTATGCATGCACAAAATCTTCAACTTCCTTGTTTGCTTGTTTGTGTGTCTGTTTTATTATGGGTTTTATATATATGTGTGTTTGTATGTGTGTGTATTCCAAAAAAATAATAAAAGAATGCAGCAATTGTGCATGGTTTTCTGGGGGATGTAGAATGTGTATGAAGTTATAGAAATAACTAGGGCAGAGAGTACAGAAGAGTAGTTTACTGTTAAATTCGCAATTGGAAATCAATATTTAGGGCATGAAAGATATCAGAGATTATGCAGACATATACGCTAACAATGAAAAACTGACATGTTAAGTGTTGTTTTGTTGTTTTTATTTGGGGGCACAAAATTTAACCATAACATCATGTGAATAACATATAGAGAAAATGCCAAAAGTTGTCCTGTTGATGAATTTTGTGTACAAGTTATAGTTCAGTAACAATGTTGAGAAATGGGTACTAGCATTTCAGAGATTTAGGTTACCCATATCACAGGTTGTCTGAAAAGTTTTTTTCTGCTGTCAGATAGCCATCAGATATTGCTTCTGGTAGTACCATGCATAAAATTGAGTTACCAAAGCAAATCAAACAATATCTGAACAGCTCTCAACACAAATATTCCATACACCTGTATGCTATATATAATTAGTTAAGTCATTCCATGTGATTTTGCACTTACTTCATATTACTATCTCAAGCTTTAAGTTTTTCAGTGTTTGAAATTAGAATGGTAATTACTTGAACCATCTGACAATATTAAACACAATTACCTAGTAAACAGACTGCATAATTTTACTTGCTGCTTTCCATAGAGGGGCTTATCCACATCTCTAAATCCCAATGACTTTCATGGATTTTTGTAAATATGTGATTGCTGCATATGAACTATTGAATAGGTGTTCTTTATATAAAGTCTGATATAGTTCAGGTAGGTGAATGATACTTGTGCAATCTGCATGGTATCACAGTCAAAGTGTTGTTTGGAGTTCCTGGAGTGCTGGATTCCTCCTGAAACCATGGTCTAACTTCTTTATCGTTAAAAACATGCAGCAAAATAAAAGTTAAAAAAGTGTCATTTTACAAAGGATTAAATGTAGGATTTAAAGGATTACAAAGGATTAAATATAATGTAATTAAATGCCCTGTGATATGAAGAAAAAAATGTCTTGTGGCCTGACAAAATAGAGAATCAGCTACACAAAATGCTATCAGCTACTTGCATTTCAGCATTTCATTCATGGTGTTCTGCTCACTTCCTTCAGAAGCAGGGACAAATGATGAAAGAAACAGAAAAACCCATGTTATCAAAAAGTGCCTTAAAGACTGGTGGCATCAGTGGAATTCTGTTGCGGTTTTTTTTTTTTTTTTGATCATGGAACAAATTTTACAGCACCAGGCCTGCTGGAGACAGATGGATTTCTTCTATATATCAAGGGCAAAAGAATTTTAACCTGACAGGGTTAATTGTGAGGGCTTTAAAGGAGATTTGAAGAGGGACGGGGATGAAATCCAGAGATGAGCTTGAGGGTGGTAAGCCCAAGTTAGGTCTGAAAATGTGGGAGTGGACCTGCAGTATCAGGAATGGAAAAAGTCATGCCAGAAATGGGCCTGTGAATAAAATGTAGAAGCTAGCCAAGGTGCCTTAAAAACGGAAGTGTTTACTGTATTGTAAAATTGATTCCCTGTCTTCTTTCACTTAGTCACCCTTCTCCTTCCCAAAACCCCTTGAGAGAACTCTTATCTCCCTACCTTAGTATGCAGGAATTCTTTCTTGCAGTGCTATGTGAAATCCCCTTATTGGCCTTTAGTTAACCCTTTCCCCATTGGTTGTTAAACCTATAAATACCCCTGACCACGTGAATAAATTCTCTCTCTGCTTTCCCTCCCTGTGGTCTCTGTGTGGCTCTTTCTCAGGCATCTTGGGGACCGTGTGCGGGGGGCTAAGGGGGGAGCATCTCCTTCCAGCTGTTGCAGACTAATGCACACAGTATGGGTAACAACCAGGAGGAGCTGGAAGTCTTCATACAGCAGGAAAGCTATGATGTAATCACCATCACAGAAACATGGTGGGATGACTCACATGACTGGGGTGTTGCAATGGATGGCTACAAGCTCTTCAGAAGGGACAGGTGAAGTAGGAGAGGTGGAGGGGTGGTTCTGTATATTAGGGAGTCTGTTGACTCTGTTGACCTTGAAGTGAATGACAAGGTTGAGTGCCCATGGGTAAGAATCTGCAGGAAGGCAAACAAGGCTGACATTCTGGTGGAAGTCTGTTACAGACCCTTCAACCATGATGAAGACATGGATGAATTACTCTATAAGTAGCTGGCAGTTCTTTCAAGATCATCAGCCATTGTTCTTCTGGGAGATTTTAACCTGCCAGATGTCTGCTGGGAACTCGGCACAGCAGAGAAGAGGTAGTCTAGGAGGTTCTTGCAATGTTTGGAGGACAGCTTTATGTCAAAGCTGGTGAGTGAGCCTGCCAGGGGTAGGGCACTGCTAGACCTGCTGTTTACGAACAGAGAAGGACTGATGGGAGATGTGGTGGTCAGAGGCTGTCTGGGGTACAGTGACCATGAAATGACCTCTTCTATGAAGAAAGGCTGAGTGAGTTGAAGTTGCTCAGCCTGGAGGAGAGAAGGCTCTGGGGACACCTTACTGCTGCAGGCTTTCAATATATAAAGGGGACTCACAAGAAAGGGATTTTTCTTCTTTTTTTTAATCAAAGCTGGTAGTCACAGAACAAGGGACAATGGTGTTTAGCTGAAAGAGGACAGATTTAGACTGGATAGAAGACATTTTTTGCAGTGAATTCAGTGAGACACTAGAGCAGGTTGCCCAGAGTTATGACTGTACCACCAGTGGAAGTGTTCAAGGCCAGACTGGATGGGACCTAGTCAAATGAAAGAAGTCCTTGCCTGTGGCAGGGAGATTGGACTTAAATGATTTTTATTGTCCCTTCCAACACAAGCCATTCTGTGAATGAATCTAGGATTCTGACAGTGCATTGTGACATGATTGCTGGTCACATCAATAAAACAGATCATTTCTACAAACAAGTAATTTTCTTGTAATAATTACCAATTATCACTGCAAGTATAACGCTAATAAAAATAATAGAATTTAGAACACAAAAAGGTATTTCACTAGGTGACTATTTAAGATGTTTAAAACAAATATGACTTTTCAGATGAAAAAAATCACTACTTCATGGACAGATCCTCTTCAGAGTGCTGGACAAGAGATTGATTATACTAGAAAGAGAAAAAAATAATTACTTGGTGTTATTATCTCTATATGCTTATGTCTTGCTTTCAGATAAGTGGTAGATCTTTACTAAATGAAATAACAGGGATAAATAAAGTCTTAAATTGAAATCAATACTATTGATTTGAAGGCTTATTGAGAGATTAGTCTTTGCAATAATTTTAAACTGCACCTTGTTTTTTTTTTTCACAAATGCTATGCTCAAAGGCTTTAGAAATGCTTCCTGAGTTTGATAACATAAATCAAATACTGGTCTAAGCTAAAAAGTAAAACAAAAAAATTAAGATAGTGATTTCTATTATACAAGAAATTACTGTTAAGGAAAGCAAATGAAGAAGAACTATACAATAATCTATGACAGTCACACATTAGGAGAAATTAGGTTGAGCTGTTTGACCAATATATAGTTGAAACTATAACAATTACAAATATTGTCTAGGTAATAATAAACAGCTAGTGAAACAGTTACTGGAATTCTAAGTCCATATAGCATTCCGCACATTTTGTATAGGTTTTATTCAGCCATTATTTAGAGGATTGTGTGATCCTAAAATTGTTTACATTTTATGTTAAATTAACTGGAAGATAAAAAATTTCTAGGTTTATGCAGCTATCAGTTGAAAGTTAGGAAAGAAGTAATGAAATATGGGTATGATATTTTATTTTTCTAGTTGTTTATCTGTAGTTTTAACTTTTCTTTTTGAAATTGCTGGAAACTATTTAACATAAACCTGACCCTGTATAATCAGGGAGTCAGATTTTAAATTGAATGAATTTTCTTTCCTTGAGTTTTGAGAAGACAGTTGTTGGAAAGCAGAAAGAGTCAGAATATCACTCAGCCAGCTGGGTGGGAGGTATTTGTTAAATGTCTGAGGCTTGGTATCAGAGATGAGATATGATCCAAAACACTACTCTTTGCCTTATTGTTTACCATGATACTGCCAAGGCATGGTACAAAAAGAAACAGATAGGAAGTTAAACTTAGTCTGGGTAAATATTTCTTTATGCTTATAAAGAATAGGATTATAAGAATTATGTGAAGTCCTGGAATGGGACTAAGAAAGAAACAATGACAGTAGCCTCTTCAAAAAAGGAGTCTTAGAATGGTAAATTATACCCATCATAATTAGTTTCAGCAATAGTCCGATCTTTTAGACACGCCCAGACTTCAGATTCTCCACCAGTACAATTCTTCTCAAGAAACTTGCTCATTTTAAAAGTTATTTTTAATCTGATACCCAGCCTTAGCCTTCCTGGGTATTACTTTTGTCCTCTTCTTCAAAATCTCATTTCTTCTGAACCCCAAAATTTCTATGATACTAGCATGACTATGTCAGCTAGAAAACAACAATTTCAGTTTCTCCCTTTCTTTTCTGCCACAGAAATGTCATCCAGATCCAGAAGCTGAAGTAAATAACATATAGCATTATTACCCACTCTAGGTAATAATGCTGTGACACTTTCATTGGCTTCTCAGTGTATTATATGGTCTTTGTCTCCCACTTTTCTGCACTACCTGCCTGTGGCCCTTCCGATCTCTTAAAAACATTATTTCTGCAAAATAAGAGGTATGAATAGGAAAGCCAGTAGAACTGAAACTGACATGTTCATTCCTATGTTCATGTATTTTCCAATTATCACAGATATGCAATTTTATTAGAAACTGTCAGGAGTATTTTAAAAAGGCATTAGTGAAGTGTTTTGGAAAAAGGAATTTTCCATGGTTACATTGCTAATAAACCCTTAATGTCTAAGAATCAGAACAGCTGTGGCTGGAAGGTACCACTGGAATTCTCTAGTCAAGTCCACGGAGTAAGGCAAGGTCAGCTAGATTACGTTACTAGGTCTGTGGCCAGCTGAGTTCTGTAGATGTTCTGTTTGCCACGGATCAAAAAAACACCACCAGTTTTGAATTTCTTTTTGTTCGGGTATCTCTAAGCACTAGCCCTGCCTGACTGCCTTTGCTTTGTGCCTGCTTGGGTGTCCCTTAGCTTCAGCCGCTATGCAGCTGTCTTTAGTCTTTGCTCAAGTGTGTCTGGTATAGTCCTTCTTAGGAGTCTCTGTTCTTGTCCTTTCTTGGGCCTCTCTTTGCTCCTGACTGCTAGGACTGCTCTCCAATCTTGATTAGAAGACTCTGACTCTGGTGTCTTACCTTTTTTTTTTTCATTTCTTCTGCATCTTTCTTCTGATATGTTGTCTCTTTAACCCTGGTATCTCTCTCATTTTCCCCTTGCCTCCACTCAGGTGTCACACCGACCTTGGTGTTTGTTTTTGGGTCTTTTCTTTTCTAGATGTTGTTGTCCTTCCTTAAATATACTTCTTGCAGAGGTACCATATGGTCTTCTGATGGGTACAGTTGTGTGTTCAGTTGGTTGATTTTGTCCATAGCAGAGCTATCTGTAACTGGCTGTGACCAGCTCAGGGAAATCCCAGATCTCTTTTTGTACAGATAATCACTGAAGGCCCTTGTCTGCTACCAAAACCTGCTGGTTATGCCTGATACACATTTAAATGGAATTTTTTTTCATTTCAGTTCAGGGCCATCGAGTTTTATTTTGTCACTTGCCTTCCCACTTTCTTTCAAACAGATGATTCATGATTTATTTATGCAATATATGGATAATCAGGTATTCATTATCATGTACAGCTCATGAAGTTTCTGTCACGACATTTGAAGACGTGGATGTGGCTTTATGGGCTCTCCAGAAGGTTTGAGGGCTTAACCTATCTTGTTAACTGAAACAGGGTTGTGTCTGAGATGATCAAGGACATGCTTCTTACTCAAGTTAAACCCTAAAGATCTTACTGGTTTTATTTATATTACTTGCTTCAGCCTAATCATATAAGTTTGATTCCTAAGGTTCTCCTTAAAAATTTGCTTCCTTAAACATTTATAGACAACTGAAGTGTTATAAAACATATTTCTAAAAGTTGGATAAATACGCATTGCTCCTTGAGCTGAACTTATTATAGCTATAAAACAGCTATATTCCTCCTTTCCCTCCTTTTTTTTTTTTTNNNTTTAAAACAACTTTTTCCCCCTTTCCCCCCCTTTTTTTTTTTTTTTTTTTTTTAAACCTAGTCATGTGGTATTCTTACCCGTGAATTGTTAGCAGAATGCTTTTCTTACAATGCAGATTTGGAATTAATTTCCAGTCATGGAGCGTATTTTTCCTATATGTAGCGAACTTACAAGTTTTTCCCCCTCTCTCTTTTCAGGTACATGAGGTATTCTTACGGTTAGATCAAATTAATGAGTCAAAAAAGCATAAAAACATCTTCAATTTCTTTAGAGCATTTAAGTTGCAATCATGTACTTTTGTGTAAATTAGCACTTAATGTGCTGTAACTACTATGCAACAGCAACAAAAATTTAACTAATATTTTCATTATTTCCAGTGTTAGTTTCATATCCATGGTCTCATTCTTTCAGCATTTGGATTCCATGGAAACAGAGCAATGACCCCAGAGTTTTTTTGATAGAGACCTTATCTACTGTTTGCAGGCACTAAATATCTTAAAGGGGAAGCATCTGCAGTCCTTGTCATGTGATATTAGTGGCAGGTTTCTTATAAACACAGGCATATATTCACACCTACTGGCTGTACAAATTTCTCTGTCTATTGTTCTCAGACTTCTGCATGTGGCTCCAGGGAAAAGGCAGCAGCCCTGAAAACTAAGTTATTCCTTTTCCTTCAGATTATTTGCCCCTTCCTTTTATTCTTCTTCACAATAACTGAGAGCTTCCAATCTTTAGTACTGTATATAACAAAGAATTTGTTCTCCTCCTGAATGTAAGGACATCATGTTTTGACTTCAACTTCATCTCACAGTAAAAGGTTAAGAACCCTGGTGAAGTGAGGGCAAAGGGTTACACCTGACTACCAAACGTCAGGCAGCTAATACCTATTGCCTTTGCATCTCCCTGATCTTTTGTTCCCTCTTTCTACCTTCATCTTCAATCTGACTGCATATAAAGTTCCCATATATGTGATCTTCAGAGGCTCATGAGAATAAAACGAAAGTTCATCTCCAGTGTGTACTGTAAATCAGAAAAGTCATCTAAAGATTAAAACATAGAGATACAATTGGACCTTTGGACTGCTAATGAGCAAGTATTATGGGCTGTGAAGAGGAGCTGAGAGCCAGCATTCTTGGATTGTGATGAGGACCAACTATAATGTGATTAAGGAAGGAAAAGATGAAAATGTGCAGATAAAAACTGGATTATTTGTGGAGATGTCATATATGTGAAACAAGGTGATTAAGAGTCATAGATTGAATTATTGCAGGACTAGAATAGATGTTTAATAATTTGGAAGAATAAATTTAGATAGTATGTTTTTTTCTGAAACAAACTTAAAGCTCTATTACCAATCACTAATTAGCTTGTCCTATACATTTCTTCCAGTGAAATTTTAAGTCGTAAGCATCTATATATCACCTACTAGAATAAAAAATAAGCACTTGTAGCAAGTATTTCTAAGCTCATGAATCTACTACCAGAGAATCTTCATGTACAAAGTGCCACTTAGTTACCAAGAGATCTGAATGCAGTTTTGATTCATCTAGGGGTAAATGCAGAATAGGCACACATATGGCAAACAAATATATGTATATTTTTAGCACTTTGAAGCTGCTGCTTATTGCCAGTGACCTTGGACATTTTTTTTCACCAAAGGCATGTCACTGTTTTTCACTGGCACAGTTACCCTGTAGATATGTATAGAAGAAAAATGGTCTTTTTTTCTTTTATAACTGCAACTGTATGACTTAGTAATTATGTGATCTCATTATTTCTTTAACTTTGAACATTTAAGAGTCTTAGATATGTATCTCCGTGAATGGCTAAATCAATAGATTTACCTTTGTATGTCATTCATCTCCTTGCTTTTTGCTTTCCACTTGAAAACTTCTCCAATCTGGAAGCTCTTACCAAAGCGGTTCAAATTCAAAGTAACACATTTTAATTTGTTACCAAGCAAGTTTTCCATGAGGTACTTATATTTGTGCCACTTACAGAGTTGTCCACTTTGATATCTAGAAACCAAACAAAAAAAGAAGCACAGAGAAGTTGTCATGGAAGAGATTTGGAGTTTTCCTGTGAGAACTCACACAATTAGAGAATAAAAATTCCCATCTTTTTCTTAATACAAAGTGGACCGTATTTGCTGCATGCCTTAAACTAAAGTACAATGTCTTACAGCAGTCAAGCCAGTTAGTCAACTCCACTAAACTGGCAGAAATCAACAAAGACCTGAAAGTGCTACTGATGCTTCTCACTTGTCTGTGCCAGCCAAATAACACAAGGTCATTTCCCTCTCCCAATTTTTTACCAGAAGCTGCTGTTCTTCAAATTATTATTTAGTTTTTGATTTAGAAGTACATTTTGCACAATTTATTTATATAGCACATCAAGCTTTAAATAAACATGCATCCAAATGCAAAGTTCCGTCTCTAATGTGCCAGTTATGTGGCTAATTCATTAGGTTTATCACTGACTTATGAATTATACAAATTACTTTTAAGCTATGAAGCTGATTTGGATCCATAGTTCATATTTAGAATGTAAATATCTGTATTATTAATAACTGTTTATGTAGAATGAGTTTAGCGGTTAACATACACACTTACCATTGAAAGTATGGCTTGCCCCAGAACACTATTGAAATACAGAGTTGTCTACAAAGATTTCTATCTTTGTTCCTGTTTTAAAAATCAGATGTTCTTTTGCCTGCTAAGATGGATTCTGCTCTTTTTGTTTTGGGGATATGTGGGAGGATAGAAATGGGGAGATACTAATTTTTGAGATTCATACTGCCATCAAGAGAATCTATGTTGTCTTTTTTTGTAAACGTCTTCTGAGTCTGTCTGAAGAATAATGAAAGCATTTCAGTCAGTATTTTGGATGTCTAGAGTTGGGATATCATATCTCAATTATCTCCCCATTTCAACCATGTGAGAATAACTACTTCAGATCAGGAATAAACCAGGCATGTAAGGATAATAGAAGCCAAATGCTCAATGCACACAGGGGACAAGAAGTTCTTTAAATTAAAAATTTTCCGCGAACGTTAGAAATAAGCAAGTCTGCTTTCAAAGAGTGTGCACGTTTTCCTCTCTAATCCCCCCTGGCAGGATAAGCCACATACCATTTCATCCTCTGCCACTAGGCAGAGACAGCACTTAGTGTAGATCAGGAGATGGTCACTGACTGGCCAGTTCACTGCTGTCACAAAAACCACACAATTTGAACTCTCCTGTCTCCCAATAAATACAAAACCACTCTCAAAGAGATATCCCCCTAACTCTTACCAAATTTACATTGATGTAAACTATTTCTAATAGAAATAATTTGATTTTTTTTCAGATTTGACTGAAGTTGCTAAATAGGATTCAAGCTTCATTAGGCAAGGGAGATACATCCTGAGTGCATAAGTCACATTTTGATAACAAAACAGTCTGAAAATGAAATAGTCATTAAAGAGAACTAATATGTATTTTTAGATTTTTAAGGTTTCTCTTTTATGGAAATGAATAATCATAATACAACAGCTTTGCTAATTCTAAATAGTTTTGTGTGAGTGAACAGTGATCAAATCTTCCCTGCAAAGGTTACTTAATATAAATGAGCATTTGAACGCTTAAGCTATATGCGCTAGCATCATGCCTCATGATGGTTAATACATGAATTTGTGTGCCCTTATAATAAAACAACCAACCAAAAAAAACCAACAGCACCTTGCTTTTAACAACTCCAGCAATGGGATCACTCAAAGCTGATAGTACCCCATACCGCAGTGAGTTAATAAGAACTTATGGATTTGTTAAGTGCAAGCAACAGTCAAACCAAGTGTCAATCCCAAACCCCTGGTGAAGGTAGTGTAGAACTACATATTCCTGTAGCAAGATAATGATATTTTGATATTTGTCCAAGAGCTTTGTGACTGCCTCTCTGAAAAAGTCATCCTTCTGTCCAATACTAGGTGTTGCTTTTATGTGAAATGGTGCACTTTTTTTTCCCTCACAAATTATTCTGAGATATAAGAGAAAATATATCGGAATATTCACTGCCCATGACAGAGGGATTGGAATTTCATGTTCTGTACGGTCATGTCCTGCCCAAACCATTCAACAATTCTATAATAATGTTAACAAAATCAAGTTTCAAGACATTTAATTATAATACATTTATACATCACCCAGCTGAGCTAAAAGCTACATGCAATGAGGTGAAAAAGGAACACTAGACAACATGACTGTATTAAGAGGACAAAGTGAGGGACAGGCTGCCTGAGGGAAAGTTTTACACAGACAGACACAGACACAGCACACAGACACACAGACACACAAAAAAAGCTTCCTGTTAATTACTGGTGACTTGGTACAGTTGAGACTACAGTTTCACTGCTCTTTATTATTCTCAAAATGTTTTATTCTCAGTGGGTCAAATTATGTTCTTGTTTATGAGTCTCTTTGTACCATTTGGCCTCTTATTTAGTGCTAGTTATTCCTGATTTACACTACTGTGGAAGACTCTATGAATTCAGTTGTATTTATACCTTTTAACCCAGAAAAACCTTTGTCCTAGTGACTGAGACTCACTTTCAATGCCTAGGCAGCAGAGTAATCATCCAGTATAAGTTAAAGGACATCTGAGTCATACTCCATCAATGATTTAGAAAGATGTAAAATTTGTGTAGCCTTTTCCTGCTATTGTTTTTCCCAAAGAACTGCCATTTCCTTTATTAAACATACAAGAGATGCCATAAAATCTATTTGCTTGAATTTTAGATTCTAGCCTTTTAAAGCTTTTAAGTTATTCAGCCAGAAGTGATTTTCTTCTGCATGCATGAAGCTTTCTCACTAAAATTACTTTTCTGGAGATACAAAATTCCATGACTGACTTGACCTTGAATTGTCTATCTCTACAGCAAAATTCCTTCTGAAACAAATTTATTAGGCCAACAAGGCACAGAAGTTTATGCTCTTTCACACTGTTTCTGCTTCTCTTCTTGCCATTGTTACTGACCTCAAATCCCAAAGAGGAAGGTGAACTTGAAAAATTGCATGAACTGAGTGGCATATACTATAGCTTGCAGATGCACGGTGTCAAGCTCTCATCTCATTTGTTCTCCTAATAAAAGCTACTAGGTGCCACGTCCCTTGAAGGAAAA
>VWZF01003290.1:0-96602 GCA_013396755.1 Sclerurus mexicanus
CAAGTGGGTGTCCATGGAGAAGACTAATTATCTAGAGGAGAGAATAAAGTATATATTATTCAAACTCCCAGATACATTAAATTGAGTGAAATTACTGATATAAAGGGGATATGAAAATTAAAATAGGATAGACCTCACCCAAAATTAAAAAAAAAACAAAAAAAAAAACCAAGGAAAAAAAAAACCAACAAAGGGAGAAGGAGAAAATGAGATACCATTTATGGAATAAAACTCAATCAATATAAACCACTATTCTATATCACAAGGAGAAAGAATAATCTAAGACATGCATAATCAGATAAATGTGCAGAGGAATGACATGGAAAGAATCTTAGGGGCTGTATTTGCAATGCAGGATAGCAAGGTAAAATAGCTAAAGAAACATATAATGAGGCTGGAATATATAGATAAAATCTTTGCATGGTCACACCTGGAATGGCCTGTTCACTTCTTTATGAGATGTAGAAGACCTGATAAAGGGAGAGAGTTCAGATCAGCACAGCAAACGGATTCATCAAGGTCCAAAGTTTGGTTTATGAGGAAGAAGGAGAATACTCAAAACATTTTAGATGATTAGTTAGATTAGGAGAGAAGTACAGCCTAGGAACAAAGAAGCAGTCTTGAAATACATAAACCCTATACATAATGTTGATCAAGGGACTTAACTAGATAATTCAGAGCAAGCATAAATAAAGAGGTGAATCTAGAAAAAGAGGAGGTCAGACTATATTCCAACCGTCCCTTTTCTACCAGTAGAATTAACTTGCACAGTGATCTCGCAGGACACATAATAAAAGAAACCCCACTTGGCCCATTCAAAATCTGAAAACAAATGTGCAAGACAAGACAGCTGGGAGCAGGGAGATTGAGCTGCCCAGCTGGAAGTGACTGATGTCCCCCTGCCCTTCTTCAGCCCCTCAGTTCTCACCCGGGACATGTCATAGGTTAGTTGTTTATGTAGACCTCACTGGTCTATGGTCTTTGGCTACCCTATGCCCCTGTCCTGCTTGTGGCTGGGTAACTGCTTCTTACTCCCTGTGAGACTCTTTCAGGCATGGACTAGTTTCCATCCCACTAGAAGTCTGTCTTTCTCAGTTCAAGTCTTTCCTGGTCATACAATGAGTCTATGCAGGAAGAATGGTGCTGCTTGTTTTGCAAATCCAGCTGTGCTAAAGCCAGGCTGCATTTAGCATCTAGCAGATGCTCACAGGATTTCTCTAGCCTGGCAATTACAAGAACATCCATAGGAAAGGGTGTCAGAAGGGAGTGAGAAGCCTTAACAGGGCATCTGCAAAGCCGATCCCCTCTCTGGGAAGAAGTGCAGTTTTGTGTCCTGTTTCACAAAGCAGAGGAGAGCAGCAGGTAAGATTTGAATGGCAAATTTTGGGAGCAAGGAGTAATGCTTGGCAACCTGGAAGCGTAGAAAGTGGAAAAATGCTTGCTAAATTTCTTGGCATCAATGTCCTGCTGAGACACTAAGCCATAGGGCATCAAAAGCAAGTTGCTAGGAGGTAATGTCTGCTCTGTCCACCTCTCTAATCCAGGGGGATATTTCCATCAAACTCAGTTTTCTCTCCAGGTCGATATTTCCACATCAGCCCTGTGATAAAGGAGCCCTTACTTATTAGGACAGACAACTCTATTTCACATACAGTGTGCTCCAACACACAGTTCCTGTTTCCCTAAACCAACTTTTCTGTAGCTGTCAGTAAGGATATCATGTTATTCATTAAACCTCTTATTAGTGTGGTGCTGTCTAACATTTCATTGTCTAACAGCACCCACTGTGTTAATGGTTATAGAATGTAATGTTGAATGTGTGCAGTGGGAAATAATGCACATCATACAGGCAGGGGGGCAATTGATCAGAACACTTTAATCTCCTGGTTTATTGCCCTGCTGCCATTAGGAAGCCAATATCACGGAGTACGCCAAGGCATCATCTTGTGAAAAAGCCTGCCTTTGCTGGGGTTTAAGGAAATGATGAAAAGTAAAGAGCACATCAGAAGTAAACCAATACTTACACAAAACTCTTTCAGACTCAAATTAGTCACTCCACATTTGCAGGTAGATACTGGTTTCAGACAGAATGTTCATACGGTAGTACTGAGCGCCTCTTAGCTTCATTTGCTGGATGAAGTAAAATGCAGTGACCTTTCAGTGTTTTCTCTAGATAAACCAGAATCAGAATCCCAAACCCAAACACCCTCAAACGCTGGGGACTTTTGGACCTGATAGATAGATTAGCTAGGCAGTTAGGGATAAACTTAGGTATTTGTGGAGGAGGAAAAAATACCATCCAATGCCTTCTGCATAACTGTAATATCTGCATGGAAAAAGTGTGCATGTGAGAAGGGGAGCATGACCAACTGAGACAGAGGAGAAGGAAGAGGTATATATGGGCATAGGATAAAGTTTTCCAGGTGTTGGGAAGAGGAATTTTGGTGGGGCACTGCATGTGCCCAGCAGTACCACTTCTGCATTCTGGTTTTCTCTTCTTGGCTTTGTGCTACCAGGGAGAACCTGGAAAGCTGAAAGCAAAACCCAAAAGGCAAGCAATTAAGGTGCACCTCCTACCAAAGCCTGAGAGCTAAAAGTCACAAAATATTGAAGTGTTTGTGAAATTCCAGGCATTTGAGGAATACAAGCAGGAAGGTTAACAAAAACTGGCAAAGCTGACCCCTAAAAACTATTGTTCAGATATTGGCAGGAAAAGCTTCCTGGCCATCAGTTTGCTGGAGGTTACTCCAGGAAAACATTACTCTAAGGAAATGGCTAATGCTGTTATAGTGTGGCTTCTTTCAACTAACTCAACTAAATCATCAAGAAATGTATTACAAGCAGGAGAAGAAGTGGGTAAAATCTATTGTGAGCATATGTGTTCATGTTTCTATGACCATTTCCACAGTGATCCTGGCCTTTATGTGCTAAAAGATATGAACTCCTCCTGCAAGGGCACATGTGCAGTTTTGTATGGAAAAACACCAGGGCAGGTGTTTTTTTGTCTTGTGGCACTTGCAGGCAGCAGTGCAGAGAGGGGGCATACCCCAAGGCTGATGCCTGCAGCAGGAGATGCTGACAGCTGAGGAGCAGCTGATTTTCCAAGGGAATACCCTATATCACTGGACAATAGGGGGGTCACTTGTCTCCATACCTGCTGTCCCTGATTTACTTGGAAATAGGATGCCAGTTTGCTGCAGGCACAGTTTCTAGTGGCTTTCAGAGGACTGGATTCCAGAACTTTATGTTGGGCAGCATTACTCCTTTTTGCCAAAACCATAGGAAAGACAAGGGCCGGTAGTTCTCAGTTCCAACAGTGCATCTTGTTCTGTTGTTTCTTGGCACTGGAGTGGGAAGCAGCAACACAGTTGTATCCCTTTTCTACTTTAAGAGGGAATCATTGGATGTGATCACATCGGTGTGCTGCCACACGAATATGAGAACCAGGTGCTCTCCAAAGACATGGCAAGGACATCCCATCTTTGCTGGAATTAGTGGGATGGCAACCTTAGACTTGGTGGGGATACAGAAGTTCAATCTGCTATGTGTAAGTTGTGACAAGTAATACTTACAAACCTGAGTGACTCATGGTAGGATCCTATCCTAGTCCTGGGAAGGTTTGTCTTTGAGGTAACCACTGCCCAAATGTCCCTGACAAGCCCCTTCCCACAGGAGGAAGGGCACATGCTGAGCACCTCTGCCAAGCTCAGAGGATGCACCCAGGAGGATGAGGTGCAGCCATGCTGCTCAATTGAGATTTTCATAATTATTCTACTTTATAATTCAAAACCCAAAATTTTTCATTCTCTAACAACCAGTGAGGATGCATAACAAAAATCAAGAGAAGATGTTATACATGGAAAAAGAAAACTATGGGAATGAATCATGAAGCTTGTTTTGGGGATTCCTGGTGAGTCCATGCTGCTTCAGGAATCTGACAAGGCAGCAGTGGGCTCCCCTGCAGCAGCTGCAGGGCACTCCCCACTCCATGCCTGTATCTGTGTGACAGAGAGAATAAAAACCCAGTTACAAACCATGGCAGAATGCAAGGTTTCCTGCGCTGGGTACTGCAGCAACACAGCTAAATGCCTGGAAATGCCGCTGTGATGTTAGAGCCAAGACTGCTGCAGAGCACCCCAAAGCAGTCTCCATGTGAGGACAGCCAGGCAGGCAGGTCCCCGGGGTGGAGCATCACTCACACCCCGTGTCACACCAATGACACACCCTGTGCCAGAGAACAAAACCCTTCCTGCTGCATGAAGCAACTCTTGCAGTGATGGTGGAGAAATGAGTTGGTTCGTGATTCCTCTGGCACTTGAAGGCCTGCAAAGGGTGGCAGAAGGTAGGAGCATGGAGTTCAGCAGGAACCCCTCCCCAGAGGTGGGGTGCATGGAGCATTGGTGAAGGTACCTACTTAGCAAGGCAGGGGTTCCCACTCACAAAGGCTTTGCCTGCAGACGACTCGAGCCCATGCCTGGGCTTACAGGCATTGCCATGTTGCAATTTTGAGGGAAAAAAGTGGAGAGAGAAAACAAAATACAATTCAGATCAATTATGCTGTTCAAAGTCAGTCTCTAAATTAATCCAATTATGCTGCAGCAATCTTTGCTTAATGCCCAGAAGCTAGGAAATGATAGTTAGAGCAGTCGGGGAAATCAGTTGACAATGACAATAACCTACAATGGAAGATACTATTCTGAAAGTGAAGTGGTGGGGGTAGGGAGGGAAAACACTCTACTATTTATCCTTCACTTGAAGTATATTGCTTAGCTATTACAGGATAATACACCAGAGCTAAGCAAGCACAGTACTGCCTCCAGGTCTCAGCAAGGAAGGAGTCGAAGCTTGCTTATCATTCTTTACTAAGGAAGCCTCCCAGCACTGTTATTATGGAAGTACAGTTCTTAATAACCATTGCACAGCTGTGTTCTGGAATAGCTTGCCCACACAACGTCTCTGCCTCTGTCAGGCAGTCTGCTAAAAGCCTATTTTTATATTTTCGAAATTTATTCTTCAAATCAACTTTGTGCAGTAGCTCAGCTACAGGGTCTTGATGTTTTTCATAGAATCAGAGAATAGTTTGGATTGGAAGGGATCTTTAAAGGTCATCTAGTCCAGTACCCTCCCTGCATTAATTAGGGACATCTTCAATGAGACCAGGTTGCTCAGAGCCCCATCCAACCTGGCCTGGAATGTGCCCATGGATGGGGCATGCACAGCTTCTCCAGGCAACCTGTTTCAGTGTTTCACCACTCTCACCATAAAAAATTTCTTCCTTATATTGAGTCTGAATTTACCCTCTTTTAGTTTACAACCATTACCCTGCTAAAGCCTGTCCCCATCTTCCTTATAAGCCCTCTTTAACTATCGAAAGACTGCAATGAGGTCTCCCTGGAGCCTTTCTCTTCTCCAGGCTGTTTTCCCTTCATCTGCCAGCCTGTGTTGGTACCGGGGTTTGTTGGTATCCAGATACAGCACCTTGCACAATTTTTAACACAGTTGGCCATATTAGGCTTCTAGTTTGGGGCATGAAAAGACAGAGGAGAAGCAAATACGAATACACTGTTGCTTTAATCAGTTGGTCTTGTGTGCACATAGGTAGCTGGCTGCATTTGGTCCTCTTGAAAGCACTGATGAAGAATTGCATATTGATAATTTCAAGACAGGACATTAAAAATGCTTTAAAGCATTTGGCCCAAAATGCCTAAGTAATGGGTAGGGATTAGCAAGTGGAAATTTGGCTAATTGCCCTAGACAAATTTCACTCAAAGCCTGCATCTCAGGTAAGTCTTTTATGGGGGCAAAAACTGTCCAAAACGAAGGATACTCATGAGTTTTGTGAGGGACTCATATTCACATCACTGCATTGAAGTCATTGGTATCTGGCATGGTTTCCATACTTGTCACCTCAAATATCTTTGAATCTTGGTCTAGCTTTCTTGTTTTGAAGGATACTTCATAGCGAGACTTTAATTTCTGAGCTCTAGCTCCTCTCTTCGAACTACATCATTCAGATCCTCTCTGCTAGAAAACAGATGCATCCTCCAGTGCCCGATCTCACATATCAGAACATAGAGAATATATTTATAAGATACTCTGAAACTACTTGGATATAATTTCTGAGGCAGTATCCTTACTTGTTAACACTGGAAGAACCTGTTCCCACTATTGCAGCCCACATACTCCTCAGAAAATGTTTCTTTGAGCTGTGTCAAAATTTCACAAAAGATTTGAAGCAGTCTCATCCCAACCCAGTAGGAAAATCTTGTATTATTTACCCCATTTACATTTTTACACCTCATTACCTCCAGACTACTGTTGTTATTCATAGACCCTCACATTCAAAATTGCATGTAAGCCCTCACTAAGCTGTGAGCTTAGCTTAAACATCACCAGGTATACTTGTTGGTGCTGAGATTTTTCACAGTGCAGCCAAGACATGATTTCAAACTTTGATTCACAACTTGAAGGAGTAGAGAAGAAATTTCACATTTTCTTAAAGTGCAAATTGAAATTGTAGTTTGCAGACTCCACAAACCACTGTTTTAAATGGAAAAGGGGTTGGTAACAGCCATCTTTGTAGAAAAAGTGTGTCACAAGAGTGCAGCTATTTTTACAGATACAAATCTATTAAATGATGATAATAAGCTAAATATCTTCCAAGAAAGCCAAGCAAACATCATAAGTGTGAGAGCTACAAGCACTGAGCCTTCAGTGTCACATCAGAAAACTAAGTAATGAAAGTATTTTCCCTGTGCTCTCTAGGTTTCCAAATATCCCACAATGATCCAGAAGAGGATTCTGAATTAGTTTTAAATTCTTGCTTCTGCTCTGGAAAGTGGCCCATAACAGCTTCCAGAGATGCCAGAGAGCACCCTCTCTGCCAGTGTGAGCTCCTTGGAGGGCTTCAGGGTTCCCACCAAGGGAGCCACAGCAGTTTCCACCAGGCAGGAGCTGCCTCTCTGGGAGCCCCATGGTGTCCTCCTGCCCTTGACAGCAAAAAGACAGCAAGCAAGAAGGGGTTCTAAAAAAACAACACATTTTGTGCCCCTAATACCAAGAGCTGGATTCCAGAGGAAGGTGCAGGGTGATGGAGCTCACGCTGACCACGAGGACCTGCTTCACCCAAACCCAGGCAGAGACTGGTGCACAGGGGCTGCTTCACAGAACTGCAGAGTGGCTTAGGTTGGAAAAGACCTCTGAGCACATCGAGTCCAACTGTTAACCCAGCACTGCCATGTCCCCCATTAAACCATGTCCCCAGGTGCCACATCCACACATCTGGGATTCCACTTCCAGGGACAGTGATTCTACTACTTCCCTGGGCAGCCTGACCACCTTTCAGTGAAGAAATTTTTCCTAAGATCAAACTAAATCTCCCCTGATGCAACTTGAGGTCCTTTCCTCTTGTTCTCTTCCTTGTTACTTAGGAGAAGAAACTGAAGCCCACCTGGCTATAACCTTCTTTCAGGTAGCTGTAGAGAGTGATAAGGTCTACACTTGAGTCTCCTTTTCTCCAGGCTAAACATCCCCAGCTCCCCCAGCCACTCCTCATTGGACTTGTGTTCCAGACTCTTCACCAGCTACATTGCCCTTTTCTGGGCACTCTTCAGCATCTCAGCGGCTGTCTTGTAGCGAGGGGCCCAAAATGTCCTGCTCAGGGTTGCTCCAGGGTGGTTGCAGCCCCAGGTGACTGAGGTGCAGAGCAGTTGCAATGTGTCTCACTCCAGCACAGGCAGCATTTTTGCTCTTTGCCTTTTGAAAGCAGCAGCAGCTCATGTCACAAGGTGTGCTGCATCACAGCAAAGCACCATGGCCAGGGCTGCTCTTTGAACATTGTGCCTTTTCAGACGGCAGCTGCTGCATGGCAGCGGCACAGCGCTTGGGTAGTCTTCACAGTAACCCACTGGCTGTGGCAGGAGGTTAGTGTGTCTGTGTGAAGCGTTGGTAGCTCAGCTGAGAGAGGGACATGGCACAGAGGCACGTGAAATCTATTAACTCTGGGGAGGCAGAGAGCAGGTGAAGGCTGCAGGCAGTACTGTAATGAGGTAAATGATATAAGCTGGGGATAAAACAGGAATTACTCATGGACTTATTCCTCAGCACTTCCACTGTGGCTGTTAGTACCTTGGCCTCACAGATGTCAAATGCCGGCAATTAAAAGTTATGTAAGGCCAGGGCTGAAATTAACCCCTGCTGTGCAGCACTCTGCACCCACTGGCAGGCAAATGAGCAGTCACCCTGCTGTGATGAAGCAAACAAGGGGCCTCTGCTCAGTGTCCTGTGCATAGGCTGTGGTTCAGGTTTCAAGGACAGCAGTAGGTGTTGGTTTGATACAGCCCTGGGCATGCTGTAGAGGACAATTTCTAATCCAATGAACTGCTGTTTTGTCACCCTCCTTTCCCTTACAAACTGAGGACTCTTTCATGTAAGGACACAGTGTCCAGCCTTTGTTCAATGTGCCAGATTTCTCATCCTCCTCCTGTCCTTGAAAGAATCCCAGGGTTGTAACATGCAGACATCTGTGTAGTGGTGTCTTATCAGTGTTGGTGGGTACAGTGTGGAGGAATGGAGGGTGTTTCACATTTGTCCAGAAAAACACAGTTTGTGCAGAGAGGCTGTTTCAAAGTGCAACTGTACAACCTTACAGAACAACACCAGCATCACAAAATTGCAGTGCTAAATCCAATGCACATCTCTGGGCCATCTGGAGTAGTTAGAGATTGTACCATGAGCAGTGAAAATGCTTGATCAATACCTTTCCTTGCTGAATGGGTATGTTCACTTGAAATGCAAGCCAAGCATAGCTTCTGTAGTGAGAGATGCACAACTTTTTGACTGTTGAGTTTCTTTCTTTACCATCCTGCAGCTCACCTGGGGTCTGCTTTCACCTCTTTAGCTGCCTTATGAATTTTAAAAAAGAGGAGAGATTTAAAGTGCAGTGCAAAAACAAAGCGCTGAAAAGTGGCTTGGATTACTGGCAGGAGGAGCCAGCTGTGGGGGCAGATGTGTTTTGTGCAAGTGAGCTGAAATGCCTTTTCCACCAGTGAGGGAAAGGTGATGGTCAGTGAAGTAGCTGGATGCTGGAACACTCGGCTCTTGCTCTGAGGTGGGCTCAGAGGTGACACGGCTTCCTCGGGCAGCCCCCACGCAGATGAAAAGCCAAGGAGGATGCTCCTCGTGGCTGTGCCCTGTGGACTCAGCACAGGGCAGCGGCGCATGAGGGTCCTGTGGTGGGGCTGCCCCTTGGTCTAAGGGCTGGCTGAGAACTTACATCCAAGGACAGAAAGTGGAAAAGCAGGTAAATCAAATGGAGCATTCTTCATTTGGTATTCAGTGCCAAGGAAAATGAAGTTTTTCTGTGGGTTGCAGCTGTAAGATTAGAAGAAACAAAGTTGAATTATTAAAACATTTATTCACCAAAGTACATGTTGAGCTCTCTGAGGACCAAATTCATCCACTTAATTAAAACAGAGAACTTCCCAAGCACCATTTATATTGGCACTAAGTGACATATTTAATACTTGTGTCCTGAAAGGGTCATACATATCCATAGTGGTAGATCCAAAAACGTAAAAAGCTTTTCTGCCTTCTTGTTGTACTCCCTGCCAAAAAAGCACCAGCACTTGCTCTGAAGGCAGCATGATGAGGAGGAGGCTGCTGCCTATGGGCTTTGCTGCTTACAGTTGATCAATAGCAATGGCAGGTTGTGCTTCAGCAAGAACAGCTTGCCTGTTGTGAAAGAGCAACAACATCCAAAGGCTGACAGACAAGCAGGCAGACAATCTTGGGGACTTAAGAGATGTTGGTCTCCCTTAGAGAAGGGGAAGGGAGGAGGACCCAGACCTTCTGATAGTCCTTAGCCAGGGTTTCTCCCTCAGGATTAACGTCAACAGAGACCCATCATTTCAATTCACTTTTTCAAGGATTCTCCTGGCAGATGTAGAAGGCCCAGAGGAGAAACATCTGCACTGCTCAAGTCCCACAGTAGACTTAGAGAAGGATGAGTGTTTTGTCATTGTATATTAAACCTACATGGTTTTCCAACATGGTTATTGTCTGCCAGCTCTGGCAGGAGTTTGGCTCAGGAAGAGAGAATCTGGCTCTGGAGGAGAATATCTGGCTCAGAAAGAGAGCAGTGGTGACTCAGGAGGAAGTTCTGGCTCTATTCTGCCTCCCAGTCTCCTGGCGAGACACACTGACTCATGGACAGCTCAGTGGAAGAGGACAGCTCATAGCACCCTGTGGACACAGCTGTCCATCCCACAGGCAGGGCACCAAAATGCACTTTTACCTCTGGTGTTACAGGTTAGCATCTGCTTGACCTTTAAAGTACCTCTTGACCTAAGCAATGGCTAAATTAGTCCAGCTTCATCTTGGGATAGAAGTGCCATACATGCTTATATTTACCAGATGTTGTTCCTTGTCTTGTCAGGAAACTTGGATGGAGGATGGAAAGAAAAGAGACTTAATCACACAGGAAACATCCTCTGCCAAGGAGCTCTGCCTCTCTGGGTGGCAGCATAGGCTCTGTGGGCATGAGACTTGCAAGGGTGAGAGAACTCCAGGGGGTTTAAAGTGCCTGTGCAAGTCAGCAATGTAGAGTAATGCAAACACATCAAATCTGTCCTCTGCTCAGTGCACACTACAGAGTCTGTGTCAAAATCAGTCGCCTTCTTGCCAAGTAAATTGTCTTAGTGTTCTGGGGTCTATGCAAAACCCCATCCTCCCCTGGGATCAGTCACAGGCCATCTCTGCTCCCCTCCAGCAAAACAAGAGTCACAAAGAATGAAAAGAGCAGAAGGGATAGTTGGCTGTACCAGAAACAGAGGTGGTGCAAAAGAGGGTATGGCTTTTAGCTCATCTCTGTTTCTCCACAGTTCTAGCAATCCTGTGTTCCATGTGCCTGGCATCTTTCTCAAACCTTGTTCCCATATAAAATCTCAAATGGCTCAAAAGCCCTGTCACATATATATTAAAATCCACACTCTCGTCAATATGTGGTAGGGAATTCTCCAGCACAGTGTCTCGTACTGAAGTTGGAAGACAACAGGCTTCTGGCAATCATTCATCCAAAAGTTTCAGCTCTTTGAGAAACCCAAGTGAGGACCACACCTGCTTTATGCCTCCACTGTCTTAGCCAGCATGGAAGAGTTAAGAAGCAAAGGCAAGTTTCTCCATATATGGTTATAAGCTGTATGACACCAAGGGGCAAAATTTCCCTAGAAGAAAGATGTTCCTCTCTCCTCATGGGAAGAACTCACACCCAGCCCACAAAAAGGCAGTGGTTTCACTGATCTGCTAATGTTCTGTTACTATACTTCATCTATCTATCTATCTATCTATCTATCTATCTATCTATCTATCTATCTATCTATCTATCTATCTATCTATCTATCCAATAAAGTCAGTTGATGACTGAATTAAAACAACTGTGGTAGCTACTTTCCACCTATAGAAACCTAGATGGGTTTTGTGATGCTTCCAGCACCTTAGGTAACAATTGTGTGCGCAACCAGATTGGCCATTCATCATCCTGCTGCTCCCAAGCAGGACTATCTTTCTATCTTCTGTACTTAAGGCAGGCTTATATGGAAGATAGGGACTGACTTTTTATCAGGGCCTGTTGTGATAGGACAAGGGGTGATGGCTGTCAACTAAAAGAGAGTACATTCAGACTAGATATAAAGAAGATATTTTTTACAATGAGGATGGTGAAACACTGAAGCAGGTCGCCCAGAGAGGTGGTGGATGCCCCATCCTGGGGAACATTTAAAGTCAGGCTGGAAGGGGTTCTGAGCAACCTGGTCATTAGAAGATGTCCCTTCTAATTGCAGGGAGGTTGGATCAGAGGACTTTCTAACCCAAACTGTTCTACAATTCTATGATTCTATACCTTGCCTGTGTGGTCATCCCATACTGCCTCTGTATCTGCTGGGTTCACATTTGAGGCTCACAAGGCTTATGCTGGGCCAGCAGCAGCACATCAGGATGAGTAGAATCCTATTGATGGAGCTGGTGCTGGGGGAAGAAATCTTATATCTACTGCTGGTTTTGGAATTTTTATGTGGAGATCAGATAGGTGATGTGATTGCAAGGAGAGGTACTGCATAAGCTGCATGTTCTTTCTGCATACTTGAGGAGAGGAAAGGCTGGTAGAACAATATGATAAAATAACAACTATTAATGATGTGTGAGTAGGAAGATCTCATTAGAAAGGAACTGCAGAAAAAACCAAGCCAGGTCAACAGGAAGAGCATAGGGTATGCAGATGCAGCATACCTGTAGGGATGCATGCCTGCTGCAAGGACACTGCCTGGGGGATTAGATACTGCTGCTGCCTGTTCCTCAGAGAGAGAGGAGAGTGGAGGCTGTGCTGGTTGCCGGGCTCCAAACACTTCTGAAATGACAACAGAAGGTGGTATTGGATAGGAAAAACAAATGTATGTACCTGCTTGCCTGCAGGTAGTGAGAACTGGGAATCTTTTCATGCTGAATTTTCACTTTCACGGTGAGATCCACTTGCTTAACAAGACCACTATATATTTATTCTTCAACTTGTCATCTACTAGTGTTCACTGTAGTAAAATTAGGCAGAGCTGAGAAATCTCTAGGTACAGCTCCTGGTTTGTGTGTGTATATTTTCACACTTGTAAGACAGTCACCTATTCTGCAAGCAGTAGTGCCAAGAAGGAAACTTGAGACTTCCCACCCTTCACAGAGGATGTTACTATCTAACACCAACAAGACTTGAGAGCTCACTTCACATATGCACAAAACTCAACAGTGAAAGTATGTATATGCTTGGAGCTTTTCACATCTCGGTGCTAAGTGACACCATTCCCTCGTCTTCACCCCTCCCCAGCACATGCACAGGGAGAAAAGCCTGGCCACTTCCCAATGCTTTTTGCTTTTATCATGGGTCCCACTACATTCCCATTCCTGTAAACACTTGAGGCCAGGTTGGACAGGGCTCTGAGCAACCTGGTCTAGCTGAAGATGTCTCTGGCTCATTTGCAGGATGGACTAGGTGACCTTTAAAGGTCCCTTCCAACCCAAACTATTCTATGAGTTTGATCCCCATCAGAACTGTGATGTCTTCTCATTCTCATAAAAACTGCTGAAGGGAAATCAAGAAAGAAAAAGGAAAACTGCTGGCCTTTAAATCAACATTATGACCCTTACCAGTTCTAATGATCAGACCTTGGGAGTCACCTTTCCTGGCCAGCAGTGATAGTATGTGCTTAATGAAGCAAGGTGCACTGTATGCCCCTCCTGTGTTCATTTCCATGGCTGCCACCCCTTCAGAAACCAGCACTGCCCAGTAAGTTCAACAGCCTCACTGGGAGTCTGGTCTTTGCTTCAGTTGTGAGAAAGCCCTAGCTGGCATCAGGTCCTTGCTAACTGCCTAATGTACACAAGTAGGTCAAGAAAGTAGGATGAAACAGCTAGTCAAAAGATGTAGGTCACTTAATAAAGAGTTAAGGCCATTTCACAAATCACATTTTTTGCTTTTGCTAGGATGCTCCTGCATCTTCTAAAAAGTGTAAGTTAGCGGGAGTGAGTGACAACTTCACACATGCAAAGACTTCTTGCTGGCAGATTAGCCAGGGCATTTAACTTACCATCTATTAAGTTTTCTGGTTCTCTCTCCTGCCTGTGCAGAGAGAGAGGCTGATGACCAGTGTACTAGATACAGCCACCTGAATGAGTAGGAGTCTACCTCCAGGCAGCAAGCAGGCTCAATGCCTTCTGGGTTGCTCTGGCAGAGAGCAATGGGTTGGTGCCTCTCAGCAATCTCCATGCTCAGTCCCCTTACTCCAAAGACTGGAGAGCAGGGGTTGTTAGAGATACCTGAGTGACTAAGGTAAAAGTAAGAATTGTGTTGACAGCTGCTGGAGAGAACTGCTTGGCTTTAACCCTGGCATCATGCTGCCAGCTCCCAGGACCGTGGTGTGCGGTACAAACTGCAGGTTTCTGCAACTCTCACAGAGGCAGAGGATCTGTCACTGGCATCAGAGCCCTAGAAAGGTGCAGTTCTGTCCAGTGGAGAGCCATCACTTGGTGTTTATATAGGGTCCAGATGACACCAGGTCTACTGGAGTGCTGATCACTTTTACAACTCCTGCCCAGACACATACACCCCACCAGCTAAACCAAAAACAACAGCCATAAAATAAAACTGGGAAAAAGATACAGCCTTTCTCACCCAAAACCTTGTCTGCACAGAATATCTCTATGAGCACTGTGAGAAGCTGCCGAGGCAGGGATGCAGCACCCAACAAGCAGCTCAAACCAAGGCAGAGCACTGCTGAGCCAAGAGCAGCCCGCCAGGTTTGCTCTGTTTTGCTCACTGGCTGTGTTTACATTCAGAGCCTGAATGCTGCCACAATGTTGCGTGACTGGCAAAGATCAGCAGACTGAAAAAAAGTCTCTGTTGAAATTTGTCCTGTCAAGTCATTTACAGCATTACAGTGACCGGAAAAGCTGATGTTATTTCAAATTATTTCAAGTTGGGTTTTAAGAAAACACAAAACATACCCCACAACCCCTAACATTTTAATATTTAATTGCAAGGAGTCATTGTTGGATAGCTGGGGAGGCTGCTTTTAGGTTGCTGGAAAAAAAAGTATTTTGACTTCCCATTTTACAAGCATTAGTCACTTTCTTCTGCTATACAATGCAACTCACTTGGAGACATCCTTCTGGTTTTCATGGAAAGCTACAGGAGACAGGGCACTGTAGCCTTTAGCTATGTAGTACCTGTGTAAATGTCCAGGAAGTTCAACATTTTCCCAAAAAAACGAGTATTTTTTTCTGTGAATGTTGACCTTGCAATCTCAAGTGGAAAAGCAGTATTAATCTGAAAAGATCATTGTATTTTCTGTCTCTTTTTATTGTCATTATGAAGCTTTGAAAACCAGGCTGCTATTTCCAAAGCAGCTGAGATTCTACTGACATGTTGTTTTACTGCTAAGTGGCAAAATGAAGTATTTCTGCACCAGAAAGTACTTCCTTTTAACCATGACATATGAACTAATGAGTCTTCTTTTGTGAACATATTTTTTAAAGGATTTGACTCTCCAGTTGCTAACAATTGAGAATAAACCATGATTCTAGTGTCAGAAAAAAGAGCAACAACTCTTATGGTAAATTCAGAGGCCAGTCAACGACACCTGAGAAAATGTCAGGATGTAAGAGTTCACATACCAAAGAAAAGGAAATCTTCTGATCCAGTGTTTTTCTTCTGTGCCTCAGCTACTTGCCTGAATCTACAAATCTGCACTAGCTTTCAATGTTCTTCCTTATTTTCATGCAGAATAAAGGAAAGATGATGGAAAAGTGCCTTACGTTTGATGGAAGCAAATGAACAGAAAAGGGAAACAAAGTGTACAAAATGAACCTTTATTAAATGAAAGAAAATCTGTTTTGTGGGTCAAATATGAAATAGAATATACAAAAACTTTACATCAGATCCCTTGTCAAAGAAATTAAATCCTATCTAGACTGAAGTAGCACTCGTTCTTTCCAAGACAACACGAATAGGTGAATATGCATCTTATGGCAGATCAGGACCACACAGTATGCTGTGCTATATTTCTGGTTACAGAGAAGAAAAGTTAAAAACCTAAATGATGTTCCTAAAGAACCCAACTATTCAACAAAGTAACCTAAAACCATGAATGCTGATCATTATGCATCCTCTTAGAAGCAATGACAGGTGGATCAAGTGCAGAGTTTACAAAGGTTGCATATCATGTTCTCTGTTTCTATACAAATATAAATAGTTATTTTTATTTCAAAAATCCTTTTATATTTGATAGTTTTATTTGTGGAAAAGGATGACCAGTTCAGCAGATTTCTGCTCTACTACCCAGACAATTACACCTCCTTTATCTCTTGTTTTTTTGAAAACTGTAACCCATAAACTGCAGCCTGCAATATTTTTAGAAACTTGATGTGTGTTTAATCAGTCTTTATATCACTGTCCTGTACATGTTCTACAGATCTCCTAACATGTCTTTGGCATAGCACACCATGTCCCATTGAATACTTTTTTTTTTGTTTAAAAAAGTATATTTTCCTTTAGTAAAACAACTTAAAAGCATCTATTTCCAATTTTGTAAAATACCATGTCACCTCTTGTGTTGCTTTGCAAAATATACACACATATTTTGGAAAAACATTGAGTACTGACATAAGGGACTCTTGTGAAGTCCAATCTGTTTATGAGAAGTAAAATATAATTACAAACTCCATCTTCTGCATGAATCTCACATGAAGTCGTTCAATTCAGCTTCAAGTGCTGCCGCCATTTCATCTGCTTCAGAGCTGCTTCCTTCCTCATCTTCATTGCTGGATTCTCTACTGGATTCGCTCACAGCATCATCTTCATCCAGTTTGCGCTTGTGACCCCTGGAAGGGCAAACAGAGATAATGTCTATGAAGGGAAGTACCTCAGTGTTTATTGAGAGACTCAGATTCAACATGAGAAAAAAATGGGGCTAAAAATGGGGCTCAACTTAATTTTTAAGGCCTAGACAAAAAGTACATTTGCTTTTAAATGAACGAGCAGTAGTCAGTTCACACAATTCATTTTTTAATTGCTGTTATGTACTGTCAGCTGTAGGTGTAAAGAATGAAGCATTGTTAATTTTGTTTCTTCCATTCTTCTGAACAAGGAAGGAAAACAAAGTATCAGACTGTTTGAAAATAATGAGTAGATTTACTTTCCTCTTGCATCGCAAAAGAAGAAAGCCATTGTGCGAATGTGATATTGCCAAAATACGTTATATGTTGTTATATGGTTTTGAAATATGCAAGTTTCTGTTTTTGTAAAAATAAAACCTTAACTGATTAACCAAATCTCACTGCACCAGCATGTACACTTTCGTGCTTTCAAACTTTGGGGTCTCATCCTTCCTTTTTGTGTCTCCTTGGATTAGTTCTGCCAGATTGAGCAACACTTTTCTTTGCATCTCTGGAGAATGAACCAGTTTAAACAAGAAGCTGATGTGCACCATACCCTGCTGAAAGAATCATGTTCCTGGTTCTGAAAGATCTCCAAGGAAAATCTAACGCTTCAACTGGGACATAGCCATAAGCAAAAGAATTTGGATTTGTGGAATCCTAAAATCTCTTTTCCTTGCCAAAGGGAATTTTATATCAGACATGTACTTCTGAGCCAAAAATAAAACTGAGATTTTGCACTGCACAGACTTCATAATGAGATGTAGAAACACTTTGAAAATCCTTCCTGATCATTTGATCAAATTTCAAGCAGAAACATACATATAAAGGAGGTATCTCTTAAATAACTGTCCCTTTCGTTGCTGGGTGGGGTTTCATTAAGAGAATGCAACCCACTTGCAATCATGAAAAACTAATACAATGATCTTCTATCTTTTAGCAAAAAGTAGTAATTTAACAATGGTCCCTTTACTTCTGAGAGCACAGAGAAATAACATATAGCAAGAAAGACCTTCGATAAATACTGACATGAACTACGCATATCCAAAAGAAATAAACACAAAGATTGACAGTCAAACCAGTGAGCTTGTAAGCAATGCTAAAATACAAAGCAATTTTTATTTATACAGGCATTCTTATTGCTGTTTTCCAGGAAACAGGAATTCTCATTAGCCCAGAATGCTTGATTTGTAGGCTGGTTGAGTGACACCTGACCTCTCCTTTCTCAGCTTTTCAGGGCGATGGACAAGATGGGGTGGGAAGTCAGAAGAGTACAAATCAAAATCGGAACTGAGCAGTACCATGTTTAATTTTTCCTTTTTGCTGCATCCATGGGACAAAAAGACATACTGCTGCTGCTTCACAGAGTGTTTCCTCACAGTGACGTTAGGTGGGTTTTGCTGTTCAGTGTAGCGTGGTAGGAATAATACTCCTGGGAGGTAAGGCTGAAGCCCTGGGATTCAGTCTGGGCTCTAAATCCCTTACAAGGCAAAATGGGATGAAGTAAAAACCCTTCCTGAATACTTTGCTACTGAAACTCAAATGTGGTGTGCTGAGGCAGTTTCAGGGCACTAAATGCAGCCTAACTCACAATAAAAAGCAGTTTCTCAGGCATAACTGATTATTTCCATGCAGCCTCTATTAGCATGTAGTGTGGTCAAGGAAGCTCCATACTTAATGCCCAGCTGGAAGAAACCTCAGCACATTTTCATTAAGAGCTATACAAATGTAGGGTGCTCAAGTTTCACTTGCTGGCTTCATGACAACTTCAGCATTCAGAGTTACAGCACTATTTTAGGCATTAATGATACCATTAGCCAGAGAAAAGCTAACTGGGAATTAAAGAAACCTAAAAGAGTCTTACTCAGCAAAAGAAGAAACGAGTTACGCATTTTTAACAAGGAGTGGATAAGAAGTACATGTATATATTTCTCAGTGCTAACTGAGAAATAAAGATAAAAAGTCATGGAGGGAATCTATAGCACAATGCTCACAGCTGAAAACATTCATATTCATCTGTTTGTAAGCCTGCATCTATGGAAACTGATGTATTAACCCATTGAAAAATAAAATTAGAGTCTGACAGCTATCCATGACACATACGAAACATGTCCACTGCAGATGCTGTATTAAAGAACATGTCAGGACAAGCAGGTTTTTAGAGCCCACCAAGATACTGTAGATTTACTGCAACATAAACCAATAGCACAGAGCCTGTAGGGAAGAAAAGGGTCACTAAAATAATAACTCACTGCCAGCTGATTATTTCTTGAAATTGCAGAACAGTTAATTTACTAAATAATTACGGCAAAGACTAGCAATTACTAATTTAAGCAACAAAGCTACTTTTTTATTTAAATATATTTCACAGCAACTAGATTTCAGTGAGGACAACAAGGAAACTACAGGGACCTGAAATACTCAGTGTTAACCAGTTAATTAAAAAATGGAGTTCAGTCTACAAAAAGACTTTCCAGAAAACTTTAAGGGACAGCTCTTACATATTTTCATCCCTCATTCAGTTGCATTAAGCAGTATTTTTGGAAATGCAAAAGGCTGGATATCATCTATTTCGTCACTTCTTGTTATTGCAGCAAGGCTAGAATGACAGCTCTATTCAATTTGCATAAGAAAACTTCCTCATTCATGGGGAGGAAAAAAGCCATGAAACAAACAAAAAAGAAAACACTGACAAGTATTACTCCTCTGTTAGAAAACTCCCCAAAAAACCTCTCCTGAATATATTGTTTTTACTATGATATAAACACCTTTCAGTATTTGTGTACTGTAAACTGCAGCTTCAAAGCTATTCTAAAAACATTTATGACATCAAATGCAAAGCTAACTCTGATAGAAGTACAGAGGAAGAACATCAGTAACATAGAGCTGCATTTTTTCTTTGCAAAATCAGAAGAGAGAGACTCTTCATTAATAATTTCTACCTTCAGAGGAAAAGCACATGGCAGCACATGTATTAACCCAACATACACTTTAAAATGTATATATTTTCCTCATTGTTTTGTGCCCACTGTTTGTCATTTCCAGTTTCAGAGCCATAGCGCACAGCACTTTGGAGTGGAAAAGTTAAGCACATGCAGGATTCCTTCTTACTATTTAGAGAAAATGATTCAGCAGTACCTTGAAGGCTTCCATTAGTCTGATTTGCATTTTTAAAAGGGATTTTGCTTGGCTGCTATTAAAAACCAAACATATCCATAACTTCACAAATGAACAATTTGCAAAGACTGAATGTGAAACTTTAAATATCTGACAGCTCTGTGAAAAAACTTCTACAATTCACATTTCCTTTCCCTTTGCATTAAGTACTTTTCTTTTATAATACCCAGTACTAGAAGGCCCGCCAGTTCCCATGCTGGAGAAATGTTTTCAAAAGAGATTTACATTTAAAAAAACCCCACATATTTAAATGAATTGTCAAGAGATTTAAATAAGTGTAATTCACAATGATATTAAAAATGAAAAAAATCCCACATTTGTAATTATATATGTATAAAAGTGGGGTTTAGGAAAATTTAATTTACAGTATGCTAATGAAAAATACAGCTAGTGGTATTCCAAATGAAGAGACAGAATTACAAGGCTGAAATAGGGCATGGTGTATGCCTGTGAAAAATAATGCAGGAAAAGTTATTGAAAATAAAAATTTATTCAGCTCTTGATCTGTTAAAATTATCACTAGAATACGCCTGCAATGTACAACTTGCAATCAACAGGTCAAATGAAAACTTAGTTCTTATAATTTCAATTTAAATTTAGTTCAATGAAAGAACCATAGGGAACAAAGCAGTGGAAAAAAAAGTCCAGTATTTGTTGCTTTGTCTTAAGGCCTTAATTTATAGTTGGCTGGAAAAAATAATATTGGAAAAAACACAAAGCATTGTCTCTGGTTTGTTTTGCATCCCAGACACCCTTTAAGAAATAAAGTGCTACATTAAAATAGAAACATCTAACTAGCAGAGGAACTCAAAGGGCAACATAACCCTTGTTTAAAACAAAGCAAACACAACCTTTTCCAAACCTCATTTCAAACTTGCGAAAGAAAACTATAGCATTTAAACAATTGTTCACATATCCTTTAAACTCCAAATACCCACAAATCCCCCATCCCTCTCTGTAAGAAGAAAACTAAATTATTGTGAATTGACCTGATTTTTTTCAATAGCTCCTGAAATTGGTACAGTAACAAAGCAGAGTCTGCAGACCAAATGCATTTAGTCTTTTACAAGCAATCAGCTTACAGCACTGCCATGATAAATCACGACTTAAAACTGCCACCAAATACAGCCAAGTTACTGTCTAATGAGGACACTCACATAGCAGCTCTAAGCAGTTTGGAAGGCAAGGGTTTGAAAAGGGCATTTTGAAACAGTCTGCTGCCTTTGAAAAGCAGTAGAGCTCTGCAAAACAACCTATGCTGCCACAGGCACACCTTGGAAGTTCAGTGTGGAAGGTTTGTCCTGTTTCCACACACACCTAGACCACAGCTTTCTGTAAACTCTTTCCATAATGGAAAGAAGGTAATATGGTGTTTGGTAATGTAATTGGAAGTCGACTCCATTCCACAGTAATTTGACTATGGGAATGACTTATTAAGATAAACTAGTTTTGTGGCTATAATATTCAGTTATGAAGAATTGGGGCTGGTTATCCAGGGAAACTGTTCTTCAGCCAATTTTGAAGATGCCAGCCCAGTACTTGGCTAACAAGGTTGAAGTCCTTGAGACCTCAGAACACATAGACTGAAAATCAAAGTTGTGAGCATTAATACATTATATGGGATAGACAGTTTGGTTAAAATTTGAAGGAGATATTCTAAGTTTTGCAGTTATATTTTCTTAATGGGGGATACATGGCAATATCTTTAAGCTCCCTTCCAAGCCAAATCATTCTATGATCTTTTGTGTACACCTGACACAGCAGTGAACAATTGTCCACAGCATGCCTGTAACTCAGGTGTCTACCCTCTGGCAATTTCTCTCATACATCTGTGCAGGAACATTGAATTTTCTGTCCCGGTACTCCTCCCTGGCATAGCACAGCACACTGCCAAGCACACGCTTGCTCTAAGAGCAACAAATAGCACTAGCCCAATAGTGGCAAGTTGGAGTATGTGTTTTTACTTTACGCTCATGCTATGACAAACAGGACAATATTTAGCATCGCAGGAACAAATGCCCGACACCTCATATATTTCCTCAAGAACTCATCCAATACTGCCTGTAAGATTACAGGATGATCCAGAAATCTAATATGCAGAAAAATGCACAGAGAATATTTCTTGCACAGACCTGGGGTGCAGAAAGAGCCCCTGCAGTTGGAAGAGCAGCACACTTTTAACACTGCTCACAGAAACATCTTCACAGGCACCCACCAATTCCAACTGACAGCTCCAAAGTGTATTTTAACTAACAAAATAGTAAAGTGAGATCTAATTAAATTCTGTACAGCTTCAGTGCCTTTCTGCTTTAAAATTTAGCATACCTGTGCACAATTCTAATGGTGAGAAACTATTTTGGAAACTGAACACCATCTTAACAACGGCTTTATAGTTAGTTCTTTGAAGTAAACACTCAATGTATATTTAAAGTGAAAGAGTTTTTAAAGGCAGGAAGTCCCAGAAAATTTAAAATAAAACCAGAAATTGCTACAATGTGTCAACAAGGATATTTTGCAAATTTTACTAAAATTGTCCATTTGACAAGCCTGTGCTTTCCTGGTATTTATATCAAGAGGAAAGTTTAATAGTAAGAAAATCACCCCAATGGTAGTTTCTTAACAATGTTAACGTTTTGCTTAAGAAAATGGTGATTTCTTAGCAACTAAACATCTGCTTGGGATATTTCAAAAACAAAGTGTAGCAATAAAACTTTAAAATGAAAGTCTGTTCACTGATTTTCCCTGCACTGAACTAGTTTACATATAGGTAAGTGGGTGATGGAAAACTGAGAAGTTGAACCTACAATTTTGCTTCTCTCATTAATCATAGATAAGTTGTACCTCTAAAATATTACTTATTTTATTAACTTCAAGTTGTTTAAAAATAATCCTCAGAGTTGTTATAAGAAGACATTTACACACAACATTGACTATTTCTTCAAAAGGTAAATGTGACAGTGACAGTTTTATATCACACAACAAATACTCTTGTCACTGACATATAGAAGACAACAGAAAATTAAATATCCTTTTCACTGTGTGGAATACCAGACTATCATCTGACACTTCCATAATAGAAAATGCACAGATGCACTCTGGCATATCACTTCTTAATCATATCTTAAAGCTAAACCAGGCTTTTGTTGTTTGCATCAAGTTCTGTTTTGAGCTTCTTCTAGTTTACAAATATTACCCATTCTGACAACAAATGTAAGATTTAGAGCTCTGTAGAGATTCTGGGTAGCTATGGGAGACTCTAATAGGAGGTACCAAGAGAAGAAATACTTCCTTCCCAGTGTTTGGCGAGCATTATACAGCAACACTACTTGGATTCAGTTTGAAAAAAGTCTTTTGAAAATGGACTAATTCTTCAAACTAATTTTTGTTAGAGGAAGCACTGAAGGAGATAGTCTCAGATAGTGATGAAGAATAATGCCTTCACTAGAGATCTAAATATGAGTAATTGCTTTAAAAAATGGTAGCATGTAATAAAAAATGAAGATGAAAAGTGGGCAAAAAATGTAAGATGTATGGGCAATTTAGAAAATTCAAAACCATACATCAAAATAAGGAGTTGGAAAAGAAACAGCAACTGATTTATCTGACAAAAGTCAAACTGCCTTCATTTTTCTCACAGGAGCACACTGTATGTGGAGGTACCCCTGTACCAACATAGTGGAGTACAACTCCAGTTTGAAGGTCCCAGTACTGCAAAGTAATGACTGAAATCCTGGTTGGATTTGCCAGAACCACTTAAACACTGAGAACACTCTTCAAAGTGCATCACTGGGCATCTTACAATTTAAGATGTAATTTAGCTGATAACACGCTGATTGTGCTAACCAAGGAGGTTGGAACTAAGATTTGGTATATAGTGGCTTTTAAAAATAGATATTCACATGGGCTACACTAAGTTACATTGAAAGATAAGATGATTTTGTCAGAGACTTTTAACTCTGATTTTTACTAACTCTTTTATGCCTTTGTCCTTGCTTTCAATAAATCGTTGAGATTAAATTGCAAATAGCTAAACCCCACATCCTCCTGGGATGTTCATTCACTGAAGAACAGCTTTGCTCACCAGAATATTAACTAAGAACATCTCTTTCATCATCAAATATCGAAAGTAAGACAAAACACATCACTGACTCCATCTGGATACTAGTAATACTGTCATCTCCACTGCAACACAAAAAAACAGACTTCAAATTCCTTTCAAATGTTGTGCTGCATGGAGGCAAAACACACATACCCTTTCCATGAAGATGCATTCTTTTATGAAATATACTAGCTCAATCCTGCCAGAAAAGGGAAGTCCTTCATTCACCTCACGTTCCCATATGAATTAACTAGATAATCTCTCAGTTTGTTGGCTCACGATCTGGTAAGCCAGTTGTCCACTGTCTAGTTAGCTTTCAGTAGTGCAGGTATTGTGGCATTAGGGCTGTGGTGAAGGTGTGGGTTACGCTACAGTGCGTGGCAGGAAGATTGCTCCATCTGGCAATTTACTGTAGGATTTATTCTCTCTGTCATACAACATCTTCCTGCAGTATTACATTCCTCTACTACTTCTGTTCCTTTATCAGAAAACTTCAGCACTTCCAGTGGCAAGACATGCTGTCTTGGCACCTCTCATCCCCCCCACCTCCTCCATCCCCAAATTCCAAGCCCTGCCGGCTTGTATTTCTCTTTATTTATTGGTCAAAATTGTACACAATAAATGGTTCTTTCCATGCAGTAAAACGCGTTTGTGAAGACTTTGTTTTGGAGACACAACAGCATTGAAATACAAAGCTACAAAGAACCTAGAAAATAATTTATTCGGCACTAAAAAGTTGTATTTTAAGCCATCATTTGGCTTCAGACATTCCAGTATGCTAAAAGATGTTTTAGAAAAGCTAGTAAATTACAAAATGAAATGACATCAAGACAGAAAGTCACTTCTTGCTCCAAGAGATCTTAAAAATTTGTTAGAAATTTGGGCTAGAAACTACTAGGTTTTCATGAGAAACAGAAGAAAGTTGTAAGAATATCTGACAGAACTTTGTGAGTTTCACATCAGCTTTATAAGGTTTGCATAAATGATATACACAGTATACCAATACATAAAATACATTCAAAACAGAATACTATCCATCTTTCTTTAAATGTGCACTATCAACAAACTCCCTAAGAAATGGGTCTGCATTCACTAGATTTGGATCTCTACAATACTGGGTCACTGAGCACCACAAATTCCATCTGGATTGAACAGGCATATGCCAACCAGCCTATCTGCCAAATCAAATCACACTGCTGAGAATTCATTGTACCTGTTGTTTTCACACTAGCTAAGATATCACAAACTACCCAGCACAGCAGATCACAGCTCTCCTGCCTCACAGTCTTGATCCCCTCTACAGTCTGCTCTACAATTTTTTTCTGTCAGTATTCCTGGGATAAATTTGAACTACCAAAAAGCAGTTTATACTTGATCCATGGTATTGTTCAGCTGCAGCCTTTCCCGTAACACAAATGAAGAAGACATCTGAAGGAGAAGATGCTCATTATCAGTCCAGAGTAAAAGGCAACTACTGAGCCTATGTCCTGATTACAGCTGAGATAATTTTCTTCCTAGTAGATGGTACAGTACTGTGGGGTTGGATCAGTATGAGAATAATGTTGAAAATACACCAATTGCTTAGTTTTGCCTGGTAGTGCTTACCCTGAGCCAAGGCCTTTCCAGTTTCCTGTGCTCGGCCAGTGAGGAGCTGCACAAGAAATGGTGGGGAACACACCTGATTCAAACTGGCCAAAAGGGTATCCCATACTACAGAACATCACATCCAGCATATAAAATGGGAGGTGTTGGGCTGGAAGGGGTCAGTTGCTGCTGGGGGACATGGCAGCAGGTGGTGAGCAGCTGTACTGTGCATCCCTTGCTTCCCTTAGGTTTTATTCCTCTCTTTTTCATCACATTGTTATTATTGCAGTATTTTATATTTCAATTATTAAACTGTTCTTATCTCAACCCATGAGTTTACTTTTTTCCAGTTCTCCCCACAGGGCAGGGGCAAACAAGTGAGTGGCTGTGTGGTACTTAGATGGTGTCTGGAGTAAAACTATGACAGCCTGGACTTAACTGATATAGTGGTACTGGCCATAGGCTTATAAAAAGCACGATTATGAATTTACCTGGATACATGGATGCATACAAGAGGACTGTGTGAAAAAGTGTTTCTCTGGGCCCCAAATGACTAGACAGCCACACCACTTCAAACATTTAACAAAGACTAAGACTGCAACAAGTTGCTCTCTTTCCAGTTACTGTCTGAGAATGAAAGAGCCACACTGATGCAGGGACAGGAGCAGTCTGACATGCCAGGCAGGGGCCTGGATGGAAGAAAGACCAGACACTTCTCTGTGTGACTTGAGGAATAAAAGCACTTTACAGACCCTCTCCAAACTGACCGAACACACTTCACAGCTGACCTCACTCAGGTACATCCCTGTTCCTTTCCAACTGGCACAGCCAGGTGACTCTTGGAAGTTGGAGGGCAGTGCATGTGTGCAGCCATGGCAGAGGAGAAGCCTGTCCACACACCAAGATTTTGCAGGCAGTGCTGGCCCCCACAGTTCAGCTGCACTTCACCCACCCTTGCTAACACCTGGAACATTAAAAGCCTTCTTGTATAACCATTCCAGACAGAATGGTCTGAAGCAAATAGCTGAGATATTTCTTAGATTTCTGCTGATTGCATCTGCAAGCTCTACAGGTTCTCTGCCTAGTAGAAGCATATTTTGCAAGAGCATTTAACATGATCTGGTTTGTCTAATGGTTTATTTCATGGTAACTGGCAAAACATATACTGCCATGCCTTCACTTTAGTTTTCCAGTAAATTACTTACTGGGATAGCTGAAGCCATACTCAAGCCACAGTGGTAGTTTGAGAAACACCAGAAGTAGGCTTGGAACAGGAGAGGTTCTGAACACTGCCTTCAGAAAACAGGGACCTCTTCTGTGCAATGTGGTGGCAATATGTTTGGATGACATGGAAAAGGACACTGTTGCCTCCTGTGACATTTGCTGTGGGGTGGGGAATTAAAACTTCCATATTCTACTTTTTATGTCCTTGGCTGATAACAATGCAGGGATAAGTCTCCAAAATCAGCGTGAGACAATAGTCTTCTGAAGTAAGCTTTCTGAAGTAAGTTTTCTAAAAAAATTGACTTTGTTTCTCCCAAAGGAAAAACCTAGTAGGAGTTCAAATCATTAATGAACTATTCACAAATGGGAATATCTACTCATCTTGATTCCTGGATTTCCCTTTCTGCGTTAAAAAGCAGAACTGCTTCTCTTCTACCAACATTTTAGTGCATGCTTCAAGCAGGCACTTCAATTGTTGACATACACTGCTGTTTAGTGCCATTACAGACTTGCAGGGGTCAAGATTAATGCACTTTAGTTATTATGTGGAATTTAAAGTACTTTTAGAATTCATTAGGGAAACTAGAGCTATTTTTCTTGATCGGAACAATGCTGCCTTACAGCATTTCTGCTAATGTCCTAGGTCTCAACAATGGCATACAATGAAGAATTAAAAACCTTCATTGACAGTTGTTAATGTACTTCTTGATTTCCTTATTCTCGAGAGGTATTTAGATATCCACATACCTTACTAAGGAAAAATTTAAATTGTTTAATAGTTCATAAATTGCACTGAAGCATTCATTCTGACAAAAGAAAAAGATGTTGCCTAAACTACCTGAGAGACAATCCCTGACTATTCTTCAGTCCTCATGCCAGCTTTCTCATCAATACAAACTGAAGCAGTATGTTACTACTTGCCTCATCCTGAACTTCTGTTTTACATCTTCCTTATCCCACTCCATTTGCCATAGATGCAAAGTAACATTAATATCTGTAGGCTGCTGGAATGGGGTGGTGGTGATGGGGGGGGCAATAACAAGTCCTTCAATATTCACACAGTGCTGGGGGAACTGTTATGTGAGTGGGAGCAGGATACTGCAAACTGGTGTTAATTGCTCCTATGCAGAAACAGAAATACATCTAAAAAAATCTGATGCTCAAGTTCTTTATCTGAATTCAGATCCCATCAGAGGAAGGAACTGTCCCGTGTGCATCACAAGTGCTTTGAAGTTGAAGACACTATGATACCTCTACCTCCCTTTGTGAGTGAACACAGAGTTCAAGTTTTCCAAATTCATTTAGGTTTCTAGTTCTCCCCTTATCAAGTCAGTAACTCCCAATTCATTTCCTATTATCCTAGTTTCCTGCAGCCTTCATTTCTTCAAACTTAAGTTGTGCTCTAGGCATTTTCTGGATCTAGGTTGATACCTTAATGAAATGTTTCACCAACAACACCTCTCCCAGCTGGGCTACAGAAACCAGCATCAGGTAAACTGCACTTCATGCATTGCTCTGAAAACTCTTCACTCCTGTCTGTGAGATTGTTTTGAACAATCCCACAGAAAACAATGTCAAGGGGTAGCATTACATTATCAAGAGTCCTCCCTGTCTAGAAGGTCCTCATATGGGGTCAACAGCCAGCTCCATTGAGGTTAGGCTGGCACGTTGTCAACACAAGCTGTCCTCCTCTTTAACCTCATGTACATTTGCTGTAGGCTTCTAGGACTTGCTCAGCGCTTTTCTGACTCCCAGGTAGTTAATGCATGTGCTTTCCTCCAACTCTGACCTCAGCAATGCTGATTTTACAGTTCCTGTAATGGTGATATGCTAATTAATGCAAACAAAACACTCATTCTTGATTCTGAGACAAACTCATCTCTACTGCAGAAACACAGGAAAATCAGACCTTGATAAAAAGACAAACATGTAGACCTAATGTCTTCTCACTAGTCTAGATCACTGCTTAAGCTTAGGGTTGGGGGCGTGACAGGGTGCCAGGATCCTCCCTGCTGCACACAGCTTCTTCTCCAAACTGAAGTGTTGTTTTCCAGTGCTTTGCATTTTCTTGTTCAGCCGGTCTCACAGTTAAACAAGAATCCTCTGCTAGAAAGCACATATCATCTCTGTTCTTTCTGATTACGTCAATGCCTCTCATCATTCTTCAGCCCTCACTCTTTCCAAAATGATAGTAACAAATTATTTCTATAGTCTGCTTCTACAAAATCCAGCTCTTGTACACTAGTGCTTCATGCAGATATATTAGAGAAAATTATTTTCCCTCAGGCTCTAGTCACTCCATTGTCCCAGGATGGAAGCTATTAGTTAATGGCTCTGCAGTGATAAAAGACAATGACTGCAGAAAGACTTATTTCACATAAATTGATGCATTACTGAGAAATCAATTTCATTACTTCACTCAGAACTCTTAAGTTATACACAGATTCATTAAATCATTATATACAGTAAGATTTAGAAATGAGAAATGCAAGAATAATAGCAATTCCTGTACATACTTTGGCATTTATTAACACACTTAAGAAGACAAGGAGAACAAGGTAAATACTCTTATGTCTGATGACCTATATTACAGTCCAAACTTTTGCTCCTGTATAAACAAGAAAGAAGTGGCAACTTTGATTCCCAGTTCATTTTGCAGGTACCAGCACACTTCTTAGGGAAAGCGCAAGGGAAACCTATTTAGTATTAAAGCAAATTGAGAAAAACAAAGATGTATTTTAGCAGCACTTTCCTAATTCTAGTAACATATAGACTTTAAATTGCCTATTGTTCCCCTGAAGTATTAGAACTCTTAGAACTTAAGCATCATGTAGACTTACACAGTTAATCCACACAATATTGAAGTAGGAAAACCCATTACCAAAAAATGGTATTGATGACTTAGTATATAGAGAATTTAATTAAAAATGCACTAAGACAAACTAGCTTTCAAATCTGACACTGAAAACAGTAGAAGAGAACTTTATGATATTTTTTACTTTTCCAAAGACAATTCTCTTTTTGATCTCAATTGCATAATCACTAAGTTAATTAGCATGTACAACCATAATATTATGTGCAATTCAGGTAATAACTGCATGCACAGACACAAGTGGACTGAATAATGTATTATTGCATCTGAACAACTTCTAGGTATTTTCACAGCCGACAGTAAAAGGAGGTGAAGGCAGATGGTCACTAATCATACTGTATTTCAAAGTATTTTCAAACTTCCCATCTGATGTGGTCTAACACAAACACACATATTATAACCCACCACTTTGTGACAAAAGCAGTTTTGTACAGTGTATGTCTTTTGGCAATCTGCATATTGCAGAGGGAAATGTGAAGATACACAGAATTACATTAAAGTATCTCACACAAGTTCAAAGCGCTGCTGTTCAGCTTTTTAGTGAACAATGAAAAAAATCTTTATAGTTCTATACACAACTTATATTATTCTCAAAGTAAAACTTACTAGATTTAGGTGATGGTTTAAGTGAAGAAGACCTTACTTATCCCATGAAATGCTAAAGAAACGTGGCAAAAAAGCAACATCATATCCATATGGAGAGAGACTTCAGAAAAGAAAGTCTTAGAAAAAGGGAAGAAGGTTGAAAAAAACTCAACTGCTGTTTATATTTGATAGGTTTGATGTGAAACTCCCCCATCACTTTTTATGGCTACATATCTTACTGAGAAAGCACTTATTAAAGTTGTTTAGGAACGCTGCACAAGAAAAATAGCACAAATATTGTTTCCAAAAAGAATCATCCCAGTAGAAACCAGCAAAACCCATTCAGATCCCCTAAACTTGAGCCACATAAGATTTATGGAAAAAAAACCCCAAGGTATTAGTGATAATACTGATGTTTATGAGGACAAGATAAGCATCACTGACCATGCAACAACAGCCAGCAGCACACTCACATACATTCCGTTCTCCTGCTGCAGCTGTAAGCCCTCTGAGAGCAACCAAAACACTGTCCCTGCATGCTGGAGAGCAGAACCAGCTCTCTTAGGACAGGTGCCATGGACATCATATGCATACCTACAACTCTTGTAATTTTAGGACTGTGGGAACAGCTCAGCTATACCTTAAAGGGCTGCCTTGAGATTAAACCAGGCTCTAGCAGTGCACAATATAATGACATTAGTTTGCTTGGTTGGGCCTGAGAGCTTTTAGATTGTACAGTTCACTTTCTAAAAACCTCTACGAGGATAAGAACCCCCATTTTAAAGAAGGAAAAAAAAAAGCTGCAATGGAAACTTAGCACCTTGAAACTTTGAGCAAAGAGGCTCAAGCTGTGCACTTGAAACACAGAGAAATACAAGACCAAGTCTTGAAGTCTCATGATCGAAATGTGAACCAGCACCTTGGTTAATTTTAGCTACAGTTAATAGTCTAGATGTGTGAAAGTTCACACTCTCACTGTTCTCTCCTGTGACTTTTTTTTCTTAACCAGTTAATGATGAGGCTTTCCAAAATGCATGTTCCTCTATAAACAGATATATTAGACCTTTGCAGTAACTCAAAGTATTATAGAATCTGTAAGCAGCTATGAAGGGAAAGATGTGCTGTGATTTCTCCTGAAGCAGACTTTGCATCTATCACTTGTGCTATGTGTATCAATGACGTACATGTGCCAGGAGTCTTAGAACGAGTGTCTTCCTATTCAAGAGTTCAATCAGCAAACCTTTGTTTCCCTATGGATTTATGCATAACTGAACATAAAACAGTCTAACAGTCCTCGTTAGACTTGTCTTTTCTCAGCAACCTTTCAGTAATTTTGAGAGTTTTGCTTTTGTGGTAAATGGAGATGGAACCAGTTGAGTATCTCAACATCTCCCTGCACAGCAAAATCCCATTCTCCTTTCTTTGCACATTAGTAATTTCAAAACAGGAAAACTAGTTTATCAAGGAGAAAGAAAAAATTCAGGATACATCTCTGACAAATATAAAGAAGAGAGACCTGTAGCACTTCATGCAAGAATACAGCAAAATGAGAAATATAAATATACAGAAGAAGTGAAGTTATTTATCCTTTTTGACATCAATTGTAAGCCTAGGGGAAAATGGGACTTTCAGGTAATTATAATCATATCTGAAAAGCTTTACTGAAGAATTGCTGTTCAAACACATCTTTGTTCAAGTTTTAAAATCAAAAGTTTGAATGTCAGGTGTCAGATATCAGTTCTGGAGTAATTTGTATTTCATGCAACTCCCTTCATTATGGAGCAGTAACTTAAAAGAACAGGATGATGATGTTGGTTCCACTCAAGTTCTACCTATGACAACCTATTTGTCAGAATCCTTAATCTTTTGCAAAACTGAGTTTGTTAATGCAAACTCTGGATGCCAGGAGCAGGTCCTTTTTGCCTGTTCATCATACTAAAGTACTTTTGAAACTAGGCTAGTACTTTGAACACTGTATTTTTCCCAGTACTCTGGAATTACTATTATCCACACTATGTAACAGCAAAAAGGTATGGGGTTTGGGTTTGTTGGGTTTTTTTTCTGAAAAGAAGGAGGACTTGAGAAAAAATTACTAAGTTCCAAGGTTTGTATCATTCTCTGAAAACTACTTTACTTTGTGCTTACATCCTCTCCAATGCAGCACAGACAGGGACATGTTAAAGGGCCAGTCACGCATACACATTACTTCCATGACTCTACAGTACCTTCTGGATAAGAACAAATCTACACTTTAAAAAGTTTCCTGCTTTGCACAGGATTACAAGGATGCTTATGTGAAGGAGAAAAATGTACAAATACGAGCAGTAGCCAGCTCTGTGTGTGTTGCAGCTTTACATCTTCAACATTACCTTTCTATTTCCATTTGAAAATATATTTCTTCCTTGAAAACTGGTTGGAAAAACTTGAGATAACTTAAAGGGAAAAATAAAGTATATTTTGAATTGACATGTGCTTCCTCATATCGGTCCTCTCTAATGACCAATATTCTTTTTGCTACTTTGATTATGAAGATTAGTGAAACCTACACATTTCTCCCATTTGTCAAATCCTAAGTAAAATCACCCAAAACATGATGTCATACTTCAGTAGGCACAAATGTGCAGCAGGGAAAGGTAATCTCCCTTAAGTAGTTCATAAGGCATCCATGAAGAATTTCTTATAGCTTTAATTTCCCTCACAGAATTCTAGCATAAATTTATAACAGAAGTTCAAAAGAAACCTAAGGAGGCTAAAGGCTGTCAGCATTGTTGTTTAATCTCCCAAATGTCACCAACAAGAATCATAGTAAAGAATAATAAAGCTTAATCACACAACATACCTTTTCTAAATACCCACATTTTAATAGTATTTCTAATTTTCTTTTTAAGCATTAGATACACACAAAGAATATACAAGATTATGTCCCAGACAAGCAAATGAAATATATTGTAATAGGCACAGAGAGTTTCCTACAGGATTCACTGATGAGTCTTCAGCGATAAACTGCCCAGGTTGAGCAGCACAGATCTTTCCATTAGACACAAGTTTATCCCTCAGAACTGATGCCTGAGTTTTGGGGAGAGTCCTCCAGTTCCTTACCCTTTTTAATTTTTTAAATAATTGGCTAAGATAAGAAGAAACTTATACCTATATATATTAAAAGTTGATCTCTTTATATCAATATGTGGCAGTTTCAGTATAAAAATTACTGCTTTTAAAATGCTTTATCTTCACCACATATGCAAGACAGAAATCACAATTTCTTAGAGATTGTAATTTTTCTAGTGGAATATAGCTTTATGTCCATGCTGCCCAAGAAATCATGAGTTTCAGTATCCCTCTTACCATATTTTATGATGCCCAGATAGGGAGAACAATAGAGACATAATATACACATATGAAGTAAGGACTCTGATTTGTAAAAGGAAGCCATTTGGAGGGCATAATAGAGTTGACAGTCTTCTTTTACAATCAAAATACAGTTTTATCAATTGTCCTTTCAAAAATCTTAAAATTACTTAAACTCTTCTTATGTAATGGAAACAGCTGACAACTTTATGAAGCCTAAGGAAAAAAAAAAGACAGATGATGCTGAAGAGAGAAAATAAATGATTAGGAATTCAGGGAATATAAAAGCCTCAGCCAGCCTATGGTATTACTCATTCATGTTTTTATTTATAGAAAGATGCTATGGCATACTAATTTAGAAGAGTGGCTTCAGATAATGGGAAGTCTAATGAATTACAGAGCTGTAAAACACTATCTGCAGGACTGACAAAATATCTAAGACAGGCACTTCTGTACTTAAACTCATAAGACATTTAAAGAGTATGATTCAGAAACTTTTTCAGCTTGGGAGCCATTGAAACACATACCTAAAAGAAAATGCAATCATCCCATTATCCCTGAAAGGATTGTAACCACTCACAGAAAGGGTGTACCACAGCAGGAAGAATCTCCAGTGACGACTCTGCCATACAAAACATGTGGTGCTTTACACACAAAATACATAATTTTGATTTAAAAGAATTTATTTTCCTCTCAAATGTCTTCAGGATTTGATTTTGCTGGGTTCTCTTCCCTCTGATCCCTCCAGAACTGTCTAGTTCCTTACATCAAGTTATTATTCCTGGCACTTCACATATTTTCTATAGTTTCCCTAAAATTTTTATTTTCCTTTCTTCTTCTTGTTCCTCCTTTTATAATTCAAATTCTCCCTTATCCTCACAAGAGAAACCTGCTTTTTTGCCAAGACATCCAGCCACGTAAAAATTGGAAAGTGATGAAAAGGAGAAGGGATCCCCAGCTTGAAAAAAACACTGCAAAGTGTTTTGCTGGAAATAAAAAGACATTCCTTGATAAGCACTATAGATGTCATAGGCATTGCACTCTAATATTAATCTTATAAAATATACTTGTGCCCTGAGATTCTGCAAATGGGAGTATCACGGGAAAGCTCATATATCTTCCTTTATGAACAGTGAAGGAGGTTAAATCCACAAGAAGCTGGAAGGAGAACTTCAGAAAAATAGGCAGTGGTAGTAGTTTGAAGGGTTGTTTTTAATGTAAAAAAAATTTAGCAATGCTAAAACTTTGCAGGAGGTGACAGCAAATATCAAAGACATTTTCATTGGTAGAGTGAAGGAAAACCTTCAAGGCTTGAGAAAGTTTGTGTCACTGTTGTTGACCTCTTTTGGAAGATGAGCCTTTCTATTGAGAAGAACATGACATTTTTTTCTCTTCTTTCTTCCACACTTTATTCTAATATGTCACTAGCATCTAGAGAAAGCTATTTTTATTTAGAACAGCTTTTAATAACTGGTTGCTATTGATCAAGTATTTTTACCAGAAAACTATCCTTACAAAGAAATGCTCCTTAGTTTTACAGCTGTACAAAACAGGGGCAGCCAGGGTCACTCCTCTCCCCTTCCTTCCAGCAAGATAAGCAAAGATCAAGTCAGTATCACAGGATAAGCTGGGTTATCCTCAACAACAGAAAGCTCAGGTAACTCAAGTACTATCAGCAGGAGCACAGTGCAAGAGACATCAAGCAAAATTTAGATACACAGAAAGACGCTAGGGCACTGCAAGACCCAGATTTATGTACTGCAGCTCCAGAGAATGTCCTCAGATGGGTGCAAAAGCAGCATAACAGAGGACAACACACCTCAAAATAAGCCCTTCGGAGACAGCATACTGAGCACATCCTAATTGTACCGTATGGAGCTACCTCAGTTCTGGGGGCTTTATAAGCTACCCAAAGGTGACTGCCCAGCTGGAAGTTGTGCTGCTTGGAGATGTTGGACCTTAATTTGTACCCTACTAGCTCAGCTTCAGCATTCCAATGTCCATAAGGATGTATCTAGCTCTTAGCTACATTGCTCAAATATTTACCCCACGTTCCCTACTCCTTCACTGCACAGCATGGCCTCAGCCTTCCTTCTACAGCACTGCACAGCACTGAACTCAAGAAACAGAGAAGCCAGGGAGGAATGGTGCTCTGCTGGATCTCATTCATAAACGAAAAGAGGCTTGTTGGGGGTGTGAAGGTTGAAGGCAGCCTGTACTGCAATAACTGTGAGATGCTGTCGCCAAAGACAACAGGAAGATCTTGTACCATAAGCATGAAGTGGCAGACTAAGGAAAATGTGAGCCTGCTGCTGAATGGGGCAGGGGACCCAGTGACACAGGACATGGAAAAGGCTGAGGTACTAATGTCACCTCTTTACTAGCAAGACTGACCTTCAGAGGCCCCAGGTCCCACAGAGCATGAGGAAAGACTAGAGTAATGAAGATGTACCCTTGGTGGACCACGATCAGGACAGGGAACAGTTAAGTGAACTGGACATACCCAAGTCCATGGCCACTGATGGGATGCACCAGCAAGTCCTGAGGTAGGTGGGTGATGTCATTGTGAGGCCACTCCCAGTCTTTAGGTGATTATGGTGACTGAGAGGTGCTTGACCACTGGAGGAACTGAAACAAGGATAAACCCCAGAAATGGTTAACTGGATCAGTAGAAACTGTTCAGCACCTGCCTTGCTTGAGTTTATAGGAGAACATGGAGATAAGTGTTCTGTTCAAACCACTGGACCTGATCTTAGAAAACATAAACGACCTATCACCATTAATCACGACAGTGTAGACATTGGAATAGAGCAAAATGGTCTTAAGCCATTAGTTTCTGTAAGCTTCAGTGACTAGGTCACGATCAATGAAGACTGAAGAGGTCAAGGTGAGGAAGAGGAGTTAAAGACCCCTGGAGTGAGGCCAAAGACCAGAAATGACCACCTAATCCTGGTGCCAAAAGAAGATTCTGGAAGGCTCTGCCCAAACCCCATCTCGTCTCCATCTAGTCATTAATATGCATAATCAGATACTGTAATCTTATTACTATGCAAACTTGTATGTTGTAATCATGTAGTGAAATGTATAAAATGGTTCATTTTGCACTGTCGATTGGAAGCTAGTTTGTCCGGCACAAGCTGGTTAGCTTTCCAGCACTGCTCGAATAAATATCTTTGCTGCTAAAAGAACAAACTCTCTTAGCAGTTCCTTTCATACCGAGGTTTTTTTGGCATCAGAATGCAAATGTCACTCCCATCTTTAAAAGCAGCAGGAGCAAAGGAAGTACAAGGCAGGTGAGCCTCACCTCAGGCCCTGGAAAATGAAGAAGCAGCTATATGGGAAACCATTTCCAGTCCCATGAAGGACAAGGCCAGGAGTGTTGAGCACTGCTTCACCAGTGGGAAACTGCATGACCAACCCGATAAACTTCTGCCATGAAATGACTGGCTTGGGAAGTGAGGGGAAAGCAAAGAATACTTCACTAAGGCGCTTGACACCATCTCTCACAAAATCCTCAGAGGTGCTCTTGGCGTAGAGGTGGGGTGTGGATCTAATCAACACATACAGAATCCTAAAGGGATAGTGTAAATAAAATGGAGCCAGGCTCCAAGTGGTGCCCAAGTGACAAGAGGAACAGGCACAAACTGAAACACAGGAGGTCCCTTCTGGGCATCAGAAAACAGTTTCTCACTGTGATGGTGATTAAGCACTGGCACAGGCTATTCAGAGAGGCTCTTGAGGCTTCATTCTTCGAGATACTAAAAACAGCAGCCCTACAACCATGCCTCTTCTACCTCTTTTAAAAAAATCCTTGTCTTACACAGAAGTAAGTCTCAGCCATCAAATGCCAGAAACTTTATGATCACAGGAAGGGCCTGATGCAGAACAAATGCTACATTAGACTTGGAGAAATATGAAATAATTTACTTTCCCTGTTATGGGAGCTGCTCCCTGTGCTGAGCATCTGGGCACCCATCTGAGGACCAGAAGAACTTGAGAAGACAGTACTCACCTCTGGCATTCCCCTGCCCTTGCCTGTTCTCCACATCTTTCACCCAAATATGTTCCAAAACTTTTGGGAAAAACAGCAGCATGCTGGTCCTTCCTCACCACCACAGCACTAGAGCACAGAGATGGGCAGACAGCTAGATGACTTGCTATAATGAGATCTACTTTTCCCATCATTTTCATCCTCCATTGCTTCAAATTACAACTCAAATCCATTTATTACATTCTTCCCAGATGTGTCTATGCTAGTCATAATCAATCACTACACAGTCTCTAGTGTTTTACAGACTGATGCATTGGTTCTCACAAGGAAAAAAGGACCACAGCTGAACAAACCTGGGCTATACATTATAAAGACAAGATATTAAGAGATCTATCCTTGCAAACCTGCTGAAAATTTGAACCTACTTTTCCCTGACAACTCATGATACCAGAAGACAATGGGAAAACCCCAGAAAATAGGAACAGCTTCCTGTGGCTGGAATGGTTTTCAGTCTCACCTGTCTCATTCTGAACTGGAATGGGGATTCCTTGCAAAATTCTGTAAAGGAAAAAATTTTCTCAGAGGCTACTCTGAACAAAAACTCAACAGAATCCAAGAGGCTTGGTTTCTAACTGAAACATTCCTTCTGTTCATCTGGATGTATCAAGTTTTGTGCCTACATTTTTCTATGTGGAAAAAAACACAATTTCAAGCAAGAACACACAACACCATACCATTGAAAACACTGCGGTTATGGTAATTCATGACTAAGGCTTTACAGAGAACAGAATGAATAAATGAATCACACATTCAGTTTTCTGAATTTCTCAATGCAGCAGAAGCTCATGTATTTAAAACTGAAGATGATACAAAACTGCCTGTTAGGTTCTTCCCTGAGTGTGTAAGAAAACGAATTTGTACACACCAGAGATAATCATGCAATACATAATTATACAACTTGCACACACAGACAGGGGACAACTTTATAATAGAAATTGTAATTTTTCAGTGTAATTGGATGACAGTAGAATCTTACAGACAATATTAAAGGAGTAAAGCCAACTGTAAATTGCCCAGAACACTTCTCAAAACAACCTCAACCCTCCCCCAAAAAACTCAACCACCACTCCCCCCCAAAAATGAACCAAACAACCCCCTCCCAAAACTGAGGCAAACTGCAACAATTTCTTTCCCCAACACACTGAATATTCAGATTCATTTTCTCAAGTATTTTTCTTAGTTTTCTTGACAACCACTTGCACACTGTTTACCAACAAGACTAACCAATATCTGGAAACATGACTGTAATTCAGTCTGCAACTTTTCTGGTGCATTCTTAGTAACAGCTTGAAAATTTAGGCCATTAAAGAAGATACGAATGACTGAACTACTTAAGTGCTTTTATAAAAAAACTAAGTAATGAATTCATTTGCTTATATAGCTGATTTTGCATTCATCAGTGTCATGCTTATAATTTAAGTAATTTACCACTTGAAATTTTAAAATAAAGCAGTGTACCGCAATGTCCCAGCATTTAAGGAGTTGAGAACTACACAATTGTGTTCACTGTCTAGATATAAGAGAGACTATCAAAAGTGACAAAAAAAGGAATCCAACCCAGTAAGTGTATGAAAGTTTAAACAGAATAATTCCAGTGACTTTTTATTATCGTCCTGTTGATCAAGAACCTTAATTCCTTTAAATTAGGAATAAAATAAAAAGCTTCTTTACCACAGCAGCAGAAGAGAACTAAACACAAAAGCTAAAAGTTGAAAGATACACAGACCAGGTACAGAAATTTAAGATACTAATGTAAAGTTAGCTTCTCTTCAAAAACCTAACAAAGTTGTATGCATTTTATATCAAAAATCCCCTGAGGAACAGTCCCCTCAATCAGATGGAGTATCATAACAAATGAAGAAAAATATTTTTCTCTGAGGTGACAGTTTTGAAAATTTTTTACTTGTATTAGAGAATTCCACTTAGTTTTTCCAAAAAGTACTGTCAACCTCCCTTTCTAACAGCACTGTCCTCTCTGATGGCAGATCTCCCAGATACCCTTCCATTAGCAGAAATTCTTTTATTTTTCTTTCTTTTTCAAATAGAAATGTAGCATTCCCCTAAGCAATCAATTTCATCAGGCACATCTGAATTCCCACCCCACTATCAAATAAAATGCCATACTGAAAACAGAATCACGTATTTATATTCCTTATACAACTACCTACCAGTAACTTACAGCATCTTTCAACTCCCCTGTGGGTTTACAAGGGTGAACTTTTCTGCATCTTCACTTTCTATTGACACACCAATGCTTGCAAAACCCCAGTATAACTACCATACACACATTTTTGAACCCAACATTTCCTTATATTTGAGTTAGTTCTCCAGGCATAACATGCCATAGATACATCTCATAGCTTTGGAGAAGGAGGAAAAAATACAGCCTCTAGTTTTACACGGCATTCATGATAACAGAATGGAAACTACATGTAATATTGAGAAAAAACTTGAAAAATCACATTTTTGGCACAGGAAAGCCTACAGAGACCTATTAGTTAAAACTTCCTAGGAAGATTATACAGAATAAAGCAGAGCAAATTGGGCATAATCCTTTCACAGCAATGGAATTTTGAATACTTTGTGAAAAGCAATCTAACTATTACAACTCCTCCAATGTATCCGAGAAAGTGAACAAGCTAGCTAACTCAGACACAGGAAATGAGTAACATTTGTTTTGCAAATGCCATTATTTCAAATATTGTGTATAAAATAGCTGTATGATTCAATCTTAAAGTCAAAAAGATTTCTTGGAATGTTAAGAAAAGGCAATCAGTAAAGTAGCTTTGAAACAGCACGTAGAATTAGCACCTTAAACCTTTAACAAAAACTAGCTTCAATTTCTCTATGCATCTATTTTGTTCAAATTCAGAAAACTTCTGAATAGAAACACACATTTACCTCCTTACATCACCTGAAATGTAGACTTACAGAGAGAATCCCTTGTGACTTTGACCAAATCTGTGTATTCCTTGTACTCCTTTCTGCTTGGGTAAGAAAAAACCTCCGTAACAAAAGCAGACTTTAAACAGAAGTGAACAATACTCTATAATAGCCAAAGGCTGAATACTGTCTGACTAGCTGGGAGGGATGGCACAGGCCACCTCAGGAGTTAGTGGGATCCTTCATACTGGTAACCCTATTCAGCAAGCCTAGTAAACCTTGCTGGAGACCAAAATGCTAAGCTCCAGCTAAACTCTGTTTGGTAGCTTTTTTAAAATGTAGGTGTCTCCCCACTGGAAAACCACTGGAATATTAAGCTGAAAAAGAGAGTAGAATTGTGCAGTCCCTCCCCACAGGAAGCACCCCTTTTCCCTTGCTTGACAAAGTGACTTGCCTGCAACAATACTGCTCTTGAAGACAAGATAACTGCTAACTTCCTGATATCAAGAGACACTGAAGAGCAGCAAGTGCTCAGCATAGTAACATTTTCTGGGCCATGAGTAACAAATAGGCCTCACTGTTGCTCTGGTTGCTGAAGACATGAGAAGTAATTTTACTCTAACAAAATGATCTCATATGGTTGAGGCAAAAAATCCACTCTCTGCCCTGCCTTCCCCTCTGAGAACACACACAGACAGGCACTGCCTGCAGCTGACAGCTTCCTCACAGCAGAAGTCATGCTAGATCTCCCATTTTGCTCTAATAACCAGAAGAGAAAAAGCAAGCATTCTCTTACTTGTGACCCTAAGTCTATATTCTGAAATAGTCTTAAATTAATTACAGAACAACTCAGCATTTTACAAGGAAACACAATGATGCCTAACCTCATTGATGAGGAGACAAAGTTCCCCATCTTCTAGTCACACTGTTACAGAACTTGCATTGTCATGCAACCATTCAAACGGTTATTTTCTCTATTGTAAGAGTCTTCAAATAGTCCCTCAAAAGAAAGATCAGCTTAGCAAACTGCTATGCTACTCTCACTTGCAAATGAAGCACAACCCATTACATATATTATTTGTGAGGCCACAGCATGAGAATGAATTCTTTTAGAAGTATGCTTACAGCCAAATGATATGATTGACATCTTTAAAAAAAAATCTAAAGAGAATAAGTGGGGTGATAAGCAGAAACATGCTGGCAAGTAGATGCAGTTTTAATAGTAATATTTCCCAATTTCCTGATTCCTCCTACTGCATTTTTCAATTCTTCACTGACAGTTATAAAACACATTCAATATGATGTTTGAAGGCTTGAGTTTGTCAGTGACTTCTCTAGATATCTGCAGTTACATTCTAATACTGTTGAACTTTTCTGATTAAAAATCCACTTAATTTTCAGGTTTCAGATAAAGTTTCACAGATCAACGAGTACAGACAGACTCAGAATAACTTCCCAGTACTTACTGAAGCTTTATGATAAAGACTGCTATAGGGAAGGAATCACTTAAGAGCTTGGACAGTATTTCACTTCAATCAAATCTATTTTTCAGGATAAAAAGCTACTCGAATGAAACAAAGCATGTCTTAACTACACTTTTCAAGTATAAATATCCTTTGCACAGCTTGCTCTTAAAAGCAATCTTTTTTGCTTTATAGCAAAGACAAGGACCAAGAGGTGGGATTGATCTTAATAGAGGCAGACAGTGGAAATAAGTGAAACAAAGTTACTTTTACTCTGAGGAGAAGGGGGCATAGAATAACTGGTTCAGAAATACATAAATATGGAGAGGTTCATTTTACCAGGAATGTGAGAGACAAAGACAAAAAACTGAGAATTAGCCCAAGCAGTATATCCAAAACAAAAGTACCAACTGTCAAAAGAAATAATGTTTTTACAACTTAAAGAATGTGGTTAAATGTGGATGGGATGCACCTCAGTTGCCTAAAGCAACCCTGGTGAACCTTCGAGAGTGGTCACTAGTCAGATCCTAACCATATCAGACAAAGATTACAGCTGAAGGATGCCTGGTTTTGAGGACATCTCTCTACCTTTAGAATCCTAAATATTCTGGATTACAGAACTTTTTTAGTTTCTCCAGCACAAAATACTTGGTATTACTTTACTAATCACATAAAATTGGGATGGGCTAATGTGTGCCTAAAACACTGTTGGGAGAAACACACACACTTGGAACTTTGCCACATTTGGACAGTTTTCAAGAGGGCCTGAAAAAGGCACATCCTGGATATGTAAAGAATCTATCAACTGAGATGCAGCACTACAAAATCAGGAGTTACAAAGCCACGCACATTGCGTTTATTTCAATACTGGAAAGCTAGTATGGTTTTTTTTTCTTTCTTTTTTTTCCTTTCCTTTCTTTTAAAACTTCCCCCCCCCCAGCTTAAATGACTGAATCTTTTTTACTTAATTCTTCCAAAAGCAATGAAGTGTAAAGCACAGAGCAAGTCTGAATATTTTAGCTCTAGCAGTTTATCCAGCAAAACTACATGCCAATAAAATTGAGTTATGCAAGAAGGCAGTGTCAGGCAACTTAACTGATCCCACCTATTAAAATGTTTACCCAAAGACCATTTCTGCAAAGACAAACGCCTTCCATCACAACTACCACCTGCCAAGGCCTCCATTCCATCCAGTTTGCTTTTTAGCCTAAGTAAGTTCAAAAGGACTTGAATTCAACAGGCTTGTAGGTGCTAGAGCAGTGTGATTTCTAGCTGGTACAAGAGCAAAAAGTTTGGTATGGATAAGTACTTTAAATATTTGCCCTACATGAAAAAACCCACCACAAAACCTTTACCAGGCTGCAGTTTAATAATTACGCAGTAACTCTTTGCTGCCTACCTCCTCACACCACAATACATTTTTACAAGACAACTGCGTGTACATCAGCAGTTGCATTTTATAACTATTTCATTACAATCCTAAATAAAGGTAATTAGGAATATTCTGAGAATATGTGCTGATTCTAACATACTAGTGAAATAGTGGGGTGAAGAAGGGGATACAGTGTTAATATTTCAAGTTTTCTTTAAGAAAAAATGTATGTACATAAACTCAGAAATATTTCTGTGCTAAGAAAAAACCCATAGTATCAAACACACACTCATTTTCTGTGTTTTTGATTTTATGTTTAAATAATAAGGATCTAGCAATGTCTTCTGATATTTTTCTGTTTTCATTTTTATTCAATCCTGCACAACCTTGATCTACAATTTTCTAATTGGCAAATAGTGAAAGGAAGTTGTTGATTCAATATTGCAGAGAGGGTAGTGTACTTGGAACTAGACACACTAAAAAAAAATCACTTTTGGAGGAAAGAATTTAATTAAAATGGCTTCAAAATTCCGTTATTACCCCAGTATTGATCTTCTCATGTGGAAATTTTGGGTAATGAGAGCTTTCAAGTAAAAACATTCATAAATGAAAACTTATATTTAATGTTTACAGTGAACTCTAATTCAATAACAATATTTAAGTACAGAAACAAATTGTGCTTTGCATACACACAGTCTTCTTCTGGTTTAGTGTCTTCATCAAAATCACTTCCAAACAGAAATGACAATACAATTTTGCAGAACAGCCAGCTCATGCAAAAACAGCAAGATGTGCTGCCAACAAGAGTGCTTGTCTTTAGAAGCTGATCCTGGATTTCAGTCTGGAGTGTTTCACTATTGTTTCTGGGAAAAAGTTAACTGAAACTACAGTAATTTTTAATTGCTTCTGCAGACTACATAAAAGAGTCCTTTTACTTCCAAACTGTTATAAGGAAGTTCAGTCACTTAAACAATACTCTTAACTTGCTGTAACTACATAAATGATCATTATACAAAGAAAAGTTTGTACCACAAGGGAAGAACAAAAGTTTCCACTTTGAAAGTTGAATACCATCAATAGTTTTGAGAAAAACGAAGCTGATGGAAGTTTCAGTTCTTAATGCCTCAAAATACCCGTCTGAATAACCTTTTAAATTCTTCACAAGAGTACTGTACAGACTTGAAACATGCTAGCCAGTCCAGGTGTTATATTACCAATATAAGTTAAGTTTTAAAACCAAGAAAAAAGTCCGAATTTTGTTCTGTTATGTAAAAAAATATTAATCATATTCTCTTATTATCTGAACTATATTTAATTTAGAATGTTGAATTCAACTGACCTTACAGGAAATTAGACTAATCATGGGAGACAAACTTGGGCCGTTCCCAGTGAAACAGACTAGGACAACTTGAATCTTCCTAAATGTTGAAGACATCACATCATCTATATTGAGCTTCCTTTACTTGCTCCACCTTAGGAAAAGGGATTTCCAGGGAAGTACCTTCAAGATGACAAATTCCACTTATCACTTCAAATTCTTAAAGCAAATCAGCCTTTCCCACAACTGGGAGAGGAGGTGGGTACTGGTCAAGGATCTCTAATTTTGTTGAATTTAGGTTTGTTTTCCACTACTCAGTGATTAGACATTCTCTTCAAAGGCTGAGTTTCCTCCTTTGTTAAGGAGACATACTGGATCTCACTAAAATGGAGGAAGATGCTCATTAAAATGCAGTACTCAAGTAGGAAAACTACATTTATTTAACAAATTACATCAAGGAACAACAGTGAGCTGCTGCTCCTATCAAACATCCTGTGATTGATGTGGGATTCATTATCTCATTGCAAAATCAATAAACATTTGCTTCCTATAGTTTTCCAGCAATCTTAATTCTATGCACAGATCTTAAACCCCTTAAGCAAGCTGCAAGATTTAACCTAATTCACCTGTGCTTAACTGAAATGCTGCAACACAAAGACAGATGTAATAAGCTTTGAGGGAACAATATTTAAAATGAGACATTTTCCTCTGCAATCCCATGGCCACTGGCATGACAGACCCACAGCTGAATCCACAGTTCAGTTTTAGAAATGAGCTGATACTCCAGCTCTGGCCAATTCCAATAGTAATAATCTCCTAATCTTATAGAGGGAGTCTGAACAGGAGATTTTCAAAAGTACCTTACTAATATGCATGGTAAAACTCTAATGCTCCAGAAATATATGTAGTTTAGAATGACCACATATCACAGATTCAAAGTCTGAAGCAACTACCTGGGAGAAGCTATATCAATGAGTGCAAAATAAAGCTGAATTTTCTTCAGACAAACAAAATTTTCCCATTACTTGCAACAGCAAGTGTTTACTTTTATTTTGGTTCACTCTGGAGTTAAGGCTAATGTTTTCCTGAACATCCAAGTGTTGACCACATACAGAAAAATTTTGATCCCCTTTCCTTTTGCAGGTAGCCATCACTGAATGTTCCCTTAAATAAAATCTACTCCAAGGGAAAGGAGCTAGTGAAAGATTTAATTCTTAAAATTAACTTCACATGATGTATTTTTCTCTAGGGTGACCGTACACAGAAGCTCTTTAACAGACTGCTTGATGGTTAGGTGGCCTACGCTGATACAAGTGATCCAGAAGGCAGGATGAGTTTAAAACACTAATATTTCTAAATTTAGATCATTAGCACTGCTATATCAAATCAACAGTATACTCACATCATCTAGACAGGAATTCTGGAAGACTATACATTGTAATAACACTACACCTTTACTTGTGAAACAATGCCATGAGTTGTTTGGGTAAGAACACAGAGGAACCATAATTCTTTGGCACAATGCTTGAACTTCTACAATTATTTTGTCAGCCATATTTGAAATCACAGAATCAGCTAGGTTGAAAAAGACCTCTGAGATCATGAGGTCCAACCTGTGACCTAACACCACCTTGCCTACTAGACCATGGCACTATGAGTTACAACCAATCCCTTCTTAAACACCACCAGAGATGGTGACTCCACCATCTCCCTGGGCAGCCCATTCCAATGTCTGATCACTCCTCTGTAAAGAACTTCTTCCTAATATCCAACTTAAACCTCCCCTGGTGCAGCTTAAGACTGTGCCCTCTTGTCCTATTGCTTGTTGCCTGGGAGAAGAGATCAATACCCACCTGGCTACAACCTCTTTTCAGAGAGTTGTAGTGATAAGGTCTCTCCTGAGCCTCCTCTTCTCCAAGCTGAACAACCCCAGTTCCCTCAGTCACTCCTCATAGAATCTGTGCTCCAGTCCCTTCACCAGCATCACTGCCCTTCTCTGGACCAGCTCCAGCACCTCAATATCCTTCCTGAACTGAGTGGCCCAGAGCTGGACACAGCACTCGAGGAGTCTNTTTTTCTAGGAGTAATGACATGGGAGACAGTGTCAAAGGCTTTGCTGAAGTCCAGGTAGAGACATTCACAGCCTTTCCCTCATCTATCAGGAGGGTCATGTGGTCATAAAAGGAGACCAGGTTGTTCAGGCAGGACCTACCCCTCCTAAGTCTATCATAAAAGGAGCAATGTGCTGTTGGCTATTTAAGGGTACTTTCAAAAAATCAGTTAGTTCCTTAATATGTTTTGAATAGTTTGTCACTGAAAGAGTTTTTGAAAAAAATCCCAGACTGTAACAAATGTGAGGCTGACAGCCTGGGAGCACTGAGCTGTAAAAACTTGTGTCCCAAGATTCTCAAAACAGGGTGTCTCAAGACTGGGAACTGAAATAAAGTTACAGTGAAAGTGAATATACTGGTTCAATTAGGAAAAAAGATGTCATCAACAAAACTTCACACAGGAGTTTGCAGCAGTCTCTTCTGTCACTAAGAGAAAATTACAATTTCTGTCTTCTAAAAGAGTGGATGTTGTAAGGAAGTACTATTATATTTGAAAGAAAACACTTAGGGATCAAAATACCACCGTTCCTCTTAAAAGTCTAGCAAATGGGCATAGAAAAGGCAGTTGAGGGATTTCTGAGGCTCTGAAATCAATTTTCCTTAATTACAAACTAGCAATAGATGTAGGAAAAAATGCTGCATTTCCCATCTCCTAGTAGCTGTAAGTTTTCTCAAAGATTATTTTTTTTCTCTGTGCTTGAGAATTTCAGAAGTGGCATGAATCAGAGAAATGATCAAAGTATTCCATAGATTTCAAGAATGAAGACTAACATTAAACTCAAGTGCTAGATTTTTGCCTTATAAGTACTATGGGTCCAGTGTCAGTAACTACTGGAGAGGTGTAATGGAGCAATGCTTACCAGAAACCTACAGCCTCTGCAGACCTCATCTCTGAGCCAGAACACAAGTACTGGATTGTGTATCTGGACTATTTTTCCTCTTGTTCATATTTTGTTTTTCACAGACTGTTCTTACATTAGCCCTCTTGGAGATGGTATCTCTTTAGCAGATACACCACTGACTGACCACAAAAACATCAATTTAAAGCTTCAAACTTAAAATGTAATTGGGATGACTGGCTCCTTTCTTATCAAGCAGAATTTTCTGCCTAGTAGACACTGGGTCAGCATCTGAACCAGCACTTTTTAAGTATGTTTTCAGCATGCCATTCAGGCTCAACCTCAATGCAATTTAACAAACTGACAAGGAAACTTTTAAGAGATAAAAAATAGAAAAATTACTTAAGAAGCTGCTCAAAGGCTTTATCCCAGCATCCCCTACCAAGTCTACATAGCTTCTGAGTGAACAAGTATTGTCAAGCTTACTTACAAACTGTCCTTGTATATAGAACACAAGTTAATTACAAATCTTTTTACAGCATACATGGGGGAATAGTATTTAGCAATATTCCTTAATATCTTTTTGCTTTTTGGTTTTCAGAAATTGGTGTATTTTCTACACAACGAAACATGACAGTACTAGGATAAATTAACAGTGACATGCTACTACCATGACTTGATGCTTCAAATCATATTCTGAAAATATTCATCACTTGCTTGCCTTTCCTCTTCCAAACTTCATTTAGGAGAAAATTTTTCTTCTATCCATTTGAGACCAACCAAATTCTCATACATTTTAGACTGACTTTTTCTGAAGAACAATCATTAGAAACAGCAACAATAATCTAAAAGGCTGCACAAGCTTCCCATGTAGCTCCTTCTTCAATAAACCCCTGACACACAGCAGCATTGCTACCCCAATCAAAATCTCTTCATAAACTTTTATATATTGCATTCTGTGGCACTTTTTCTCATATCTTCTTTGTGTGCTAGAAAAAAAAGCTCAGAAAAGTTAAAATAATGTAAATTAGTCACTTAAGTCCTACTACTTATATTATCCTCACTAAGGAAAAATTTGTAGAGCTTACATTCTTGTGGTTGGGAACAGAGTTCAGTTGGAAAGCAGAAAGGAATACAATGCACATCTGAGTCATGTTTGCACTTTCAGCACCTTGTGGTATACTCTAGCAATATACTTGTGATTACTCCATCAATTCTAAATTCTAAATTAAAAATGCTGTAATATTCATCTCACTCTAAACTGTTAGGCTTAAAAACGACTAACCGGCTGGAAATTCAGAACTGTTCATTAACATATTTAAAATAAGCACTTTATTAAGTTTTAGTTTACTACAAATTGTTTGATAGCCATCATTCAACAGTCAGTGCTGGGACACTAAAATCGATTTTGAAGAAGAGAGTAGCAAGTTTAAATTTCTTTTTAAGTACAAAAGCATCTCAACAACCTCATTGTTATGAACGACCCACACAAATGTATCTCAAAAATTCAGGATGAAAAAGCCCCACAGCTTCCCAAAATCATGCATTATTTTAATTTGAACTAATGCTGCAGAGCACACAGTCCTATATCTGACACAGGATCAATATTACTTAAGTGCAGTTTGGTGGGGTGGACTTCAGTTCTTTCTTATCAGGCGATATCCTGGCTCTCAACAGACATTTATTAAGGCCACTTCCTTAAATCAATCCCAAAACATTGTAGAAATATGCATGACAATTTCCCCGACTTACAAGGAAAAGTTACTTAAATACAGAGGTTAATGACAGATTGGACTGTCAAAACCCATGGTAAATAGTGCACAAACACAACAAAACATCATTAACACTTCTTACATTTGAAAAATTCATACCTGGGTATACTGCCTGTTAAGCTTCTTTCACTTGATGATGATGACGATGATCCGGGTCTCTGATCTGTTTTCTTTCCTAGTGTCTCTGTTGCACTAGTCTCAGGTTTTTCACCTTCCTCTTCCGGCTTCTTTTTTTCACTATCACTTTCATCACTGCCTTCTCCTAAGATGTCATCCACCTGTCAAAGAGTGGAGAGTCAGTGTATCTTCTAACAAACTACTCTGTATCAACCTTTTATAATTATTGTGTTGCTCTTTAATAATCGTTACGGTTATGCTTCAACTTTCCTTGGCCTTCTCCTTGAAAATTCAAATTAAACTCCAATGTCTTCAATTCAACATTCTGTTCAAATTAAATATATTTAATCTATGCTTACCTTAAGACAGATACACCTATACTCACAAACATGATACAGTCACACAAGAAACTATTAAAAAAGAAGTGCTGTCTTCTGAAACTAAAGGGATACATGTTTTATACTACTGTAACATGGAATCATTTTGTCAAGGCATATTAAAACATTTAAGTATTCTTACATTTACAGCTATTCCTTGATGCACATATAACTTATTAGAAGTCTATTCCTAAATAATTCAGTATGAATGAAACAATGTACAAATCCCATTTTAACAAGATTGCTTGTACTAATTAATAAGGGCAAATCTATCAAAAGGTTTACATATTTTGTTAAATAATTGTTTGGGTTTTCCTTCTGAGAAGTTAGCATAGGATTTGATAATCCTTTAAAAACATTTGTTCTGACAGGTCTAGATCTGCTGAAACCATCATTAAAAGCAAATCATACTCATGAGTCACTCTGATATTCATTCTCTGAGTTAGCATTCAACCTTCAGAAAGAGATGAAAAAATAGGTGAAGACCCCACAGTTTCTTTATTCTTGTGAATGGCAGAAGACATGGAAATAAGCTATGAGTATTTCTCTATTGATATTTAAGAATTTTTCCTAGAAGCAGCTTATCTTAGCATAAGTTCAAATATGCTTCACAATTACTTTGTTCTCACTAATCCATACCTAGCTTATCAAGAAGAAAAACTCTGCATATGAATATGGACCAAAAGTCAAAGCTGGCCTCTGTTTATCAAACTCATTACAAGGTATACTTGTGAAGAGCTTTCTTCAAATATCTATTTGTTTGAGAGTTCTAGAACTCAAGCGAAATTGGATTTAAAAATCCAGGCTATAGTACCATTGGCTGGAATGATTTCTACACAAAACGAGAAGTAACTTGTAAGCTTCTTAAATCTATAATTTAAGCTGTTCTTCCATTTGCCCTTGTTTTGGTACATTTTAACCACCCGAAACATTGCTGTCTAACGCCCAATTCTTTCACTCTGAAAGCTGTAAAGAAAGCTAATAAAAAAGGAATCCCATACCAGCTTAGTGCACCCAAACACACATGACAGTTTCAGATGGAAACTATAGGAATTACTGCATCAATCAAATTACATTGGTCCAAAAATGTTTTTCCTATGAGCAGAAATTGTCATATGCATGAAAAATAAAAATCATGGAATGCAATCAAAGATCAGGGAGACCAAAAAGACTGCTAGAGACAAATCAACAGTGAATCTGGAAGAAAAGTGTAAAGTACACAGGGCAGGGATTTTTCAGTGTGTATAGAATAGAGAAAATCTCAAGTGTTTATGTATTACAATCGCCTGTATAGCTTTTGTAGAAGACACTCAAGGAAGCCAACATTTGACAGCCAAATGACAGTACAGATCTACAGCTCTAACAACTCTTTTTCAGCAAGCCTTTAAAATTTAAGACTACATTTCTTCATTCCAAAAGCAATACTTGTTCAGAAAGTCATGTGTTTCAAACTACATTCTCACTAGAAAATATATTTCAAAGGACAAAGTTAGTCTGATAGACATTCAGTGTTATAGATGCTTCTCTCACACTGAAGTTTTATAATCTTTTAAAACCTACTTTGTGTGAACAGTTTTAACAGACTAGATCAGTCTAGTTATTGCAATATCTGTTTTTCTTTCATTCTCCACCATGACAACATTATCTGTTTTAAGTCTGAAACACCATTTAATATTAGAATTTCTGAGTTGGTTGTACACATGTATGTCCCATTTCTCTGAAAGGGCATATAAAGTGCATGTATAAATCACAGAAATATGGCAGATTTTGAAAATCATTGTATACAAAACCAATGTGGGATGGTCCTTACAAATCACTTCAACTAGAAAGGCAGAATCTGTGTTTTGGGTGCCTAACTATCAACTAAATTGGAAATGTGCTGAAAAATGTAAATTATATCTTAAATCTTCCACAAGTGCCAAAAGAAAGGGAAAACTAACAATGCTTTCATTGAGGCAATGAGATTTCACACTTGAAAAAATTAATAGGTAAAAAAAGTGCATTAATAGCTAAGTAACAACTATCTATCTAGACATATCACTAAATAAATAAAGGAGTTCAAAGAATAGAGGAAACTTTTATCTGTCAGAACATGACAGATACTGATGTATGAAGTACAACTTCTGCTTATATTAGACTTTATACAATTAATACAAATGGAATAAATAATACTTCACAACAAAGTGTCAGCTAATACCAAATCTTACTGATAAAGACTTTTATAATCCAGCAAGAATGATAAACATTGAAAAAGAAAAATGATTCATCCCTTAAAAAGATCATTCCAACAACACATGTACCTACTTAAATGACCTCTCTTAAAAGTGGTACAATGGGCTGAAACAATTCTTTACTGGAATTAGAGAAAATTCTACAGAAAGAATAGGTTTGATAAATAGCTGTAAATTTTGTGCTCCATTTCTGCACAGAAGATCCACACGTGGTCTTTCCACACATGGCCCCCTTCATGGTCTTTCCAAAAAGACCTTTGCTTCAACTAATCACTTAAGTTAACAGAAAACAGAAAAAACCCCCAAGTATTCACAGAGCACTTTAGGTCTGTTTCTATTGTCACAAAAATTACTGTTCATTGTTAGTAAAGGAAACAACTGAACTGATATTGACAGCAGGTAATTCCATTTCAGCATAAAGCCTGTGTGTCCTAAGCATGTATTTGAGAATGTGTTGAATACATTGCATTTTAGGATGAACTTGCAAAAGCTAATATAATCTGACATCTGAATGTGCCAAAAGGTTTCCATATTTCAATACCTTATATTCCCCCATAGCATATGAAGTAATAAGAGATAACTTAAAAACTGAAGTAATATATACATCCAAGTACACTGGTAATTACAGGTATCTCCATGTAAGACAGTGTTACCTCAACATACTCTTTACAGATACTTTAAAATGTTGGTGTGTTTGGTGCCAGGGACCATAATGCTCTCCTAGCAATTATAAAATACAAAAGCCAGCATACCACCACCTCCACCCAATTAGTGGGTAAATGGATGCTCTGCAAACAAATACCAGACTAAAAAGGGTGAACAGGTGTTTTGTTTGTGAATTCAAATTCCACTAGCTTTATCTGCACTGCATTTCCTTTAATGCTCTTTCAATTATCTGAATAAGTCTGACTCTCAATGTTCCTGTCCAGGATGATAAGCCTACATCATAAACACAACCAATGCAGATTTCCTTTAATATGTATCTCAAACTGTACATGTACAATTACTTGAAACATAACAGGCTGTTAGTCTTGAAACAGCTAACCGTGAAATATACACCCCAACTTTTTTGAATATACTTCAATACATTGCTGACACCCTGGAATCCCAGTGTGCCCAAAATTGCTCCCAAGAACCAAAACAGCTCAGCATTCTGGGGGCTGGTTTTGCTCGTTTTAGGACTGATCTCCTACACACTCACATGACATATATGTTGGAAGAAACTCCTGTTACAACATGTGGGAGACAGAGGAAAAGGATCCTGGAAAAAGACACCCTTAGAAACAAGACCATCACTACACTAACTTCCAGGAGAGCAGAGACTTTAGAATTTAATACAACCTGAGGTTTTTACTCTACAGGTTTCCCCCCTTTAAGATTGCAAATCCTAGGGTTTCTAGCACACATGTGGCTTCCAATGGAAAGAGCTATGTTCCCTTCTTCCCAGATATTCAGCCCTGTCTCCTTCCTGACTTTATTGGATGTCTCACCTGTCACTCCCCATTCCTGGGTTTCCACTGGGTTTTGGTCCTCCTGTTCCCGTATTGGTTCCTGTGCCCCCAAGCCACTCCCCTTCCCCAATCACACCCTACCTCCTAAAGCCCACCCCTAAAGGGCTTAAAAACCTTTTCCACGTGTAATTAAACGCTTTTTCACCACCACACAACTCGGAGCGTTTGCATCACTTTACTCGTGCACACGTGGGGGTTTCACAATCCCTGCTAGACCCTAAGAGGCTGTGGAGTGGAGGAGCCGTCCCCATCATGGCTGTTATATATGAAGATTTATTATTTGTAAATAAAATTAAATTTGTAATTAAAAAAAATAAAAAGCTGATGTTTTGGTCTTACAGGTTATTTCTCAACTACAGTACACAACCTGTTCAAGGCTGTAAATTCATTGAACGTATTTTAAAAATTATCATGCAAATGCATATACACAGAGAACATGAGCCTTTTAAATCTATCTTCAATTACTTCAAAAGTATTTTAAGTCACATCTGCATTAGAAAACTGTCTCTGCAACCTGTCAAAATGCTGCTAACATCCCAACTGGTTTGCAGTGCATTACCAATACTGTAAAAGATACTCTTTCACGTAAGCCACTATTTCTCCAGCAAAACTGATGACCGTGCTATTTGTGGAATATGAAAGTTTCCCTTGAGGACAGAGAACTTCCAATTATAAGTTTCCATAATTCTCTATTTGATACTATAATCTTTACTTCTGCCTCCCCTTCCACCTTGCTCTTCTGCTTTGTCCCAACTTATTGCTTTTTCATAGATTACAGAAATCAGCTATTTCAGCAACTTTATAGTACCAGCAAAAGAAGCAGCCAAGGAAAGAGTAGATAGGAAAAGGGACATTAAAAAATTACAAAGTAAGACGCACTTCTGAACATGTGAAATTAACAATGAATGGTGGTATTAGACTCTAAATCAAACCAGAGAGTGGTGGCTCCCTTTTTCTGGAGCTGTGCACTTAATTTTGTAAACTTCCAGCACAGAGGTGTGAAAACAAAACTGTTCTTCTGTGGCCAAAGCCAGAGTAAATAATAAGAGTGAGGGAGAAGAAATAAGATTTGTGCAACTGACTCGGAAAGTTTAACACCTTGACATGAAAACAAGCAGTTTTACAAAGATGAGTGAGAGGCTGTGACAGGAGGCAAAGCACCCGCATAAGCACGAAGCAGAATGTCAAGCATAGGGTCACTTTACTTTTGCAGGCTGTCATCTTTGATTTCAAATCCCACTCAGTTCTATGCCAAACAGCATAGTACAGATGTTATCCATATGCCAAACTTAAGGAAAATCAGGTGTTAGTTATGCAACTTTATATTTCAGAGTAAAGTTTCTGTGATGGCTACCTATCGGAATGCTATCCTCTACCACATTAATCTAAGTTTTATGTAAATGTGTTACACAGTATCTTGGATAAAAGGGGCTGAGATCAACCAATAAAAGATTCATAATTTCTAGTGAAGCTAAATGGCAAAAAAAGCAACATCAAAGCGTAATTTTGCAGTACCTAAAGACAGAGTTCCGCTGAAATTCCAAAAGCAAGGAAACCTTTCACAGACCAAGAAAAAATCGCTGAAGTCAAGTGAATTTGTCTTAATGATCCCAGATAAGCAGTTATTCACACTGTGAAAAAATTCAACATAGAATCCCTTTTTAGTGGTGTAAAAATGGTTTTGTGACAAGCTTTGAGAATATCCAAGTAGTTTCAAAATAAGGGAACTTGGGTGCTTTTTGTAATTTTTATCACCTATTTATATTCATAAACACTGTTCATTCATCTCTACCTTTCAGCAAAAAGACACCCCCAAAATATTGATTTCTTCATTAGCAATTAAACAATCATTAAAACCTTTTACTACCTTTTTGTAATGCAACAGTATTAATGAAAACAAAGACACTACTGCTTTGTTCCTCAGCAGCTGAAGTCCCAGAATAAGGGATCTTCAGGCTCAAAATGTCTTATTTGAAATACATCCTGCTTTTCTAAATACCTTGTGGTCTGTTTTTGAGTGGGAGATGATTGCCTTTTTCCTCTGTGAAGGGGCATTAACCATGGACAGCTTTTTTTAGTTTAGACAGTAAACAGATTTCTAAGTTATACTTAAAATTTTTGGAATGAGAGCAAAAGCAAACCTATAACTTGTGCTTCCTGGCACTTGTGGTTTGGAATTGTTTTCATCTACTGTTATTAAACTGCACACAGAAATATTAGCAGCTCCTGGTCATGACCTACAAGTTTCAGAATGAAAAGCCATTATGTGAGAAGAAAAAGCTTTAAGCTTGAGCTCAATGCTGAGCATAGTTGCTGTGCTCAAATTTGAAAAAAGGCAATTTAAAAACACCACGTGCAAGTTACTAACAGGAGCTCCCACTGCAATTCCTGGAGGCTTCACTGAGACCCTGCTGGGAAATGAGCAACAATACTGCCCCTATAGCTGGAGTTCACAGCACTGCTGACAGCATTGGCTACAACGCCTGCACACATTTTAATTGCAGCCCTGGGCAATACAGTGTGGTACTACTAAAAGGCAGATACTGCAGGAACGAAAACCAGATGCTGCCTCTATTAATTTGACCACTTAACTTTTGCAAATTAAAAGGTAAGATAACTGTGACTACAGCTGTACAATTCACTACATTTGGGGGCTTTATTACTGCAGCTAATACTTTGACTAGAATGAAGTAAAATGTCAGAGATTATATACCAATATTACTAAAATGCAACACTAATAATGATCCTGTATTCCTGCTCATGATTGAGACTTAATTATTCAAAGAATGCCATTTAAAAGTCCTGAATAACTTTGAATTTCCTACTTAGAAATAGATGTCTAGATTTGACTAGAAACTTCATAACCATTCTTAAGAACATTAACAAGTTCTATGGCCAGAATTTGAAACTGCTTAAAGAAACATGAGGTACAGCCCTTCCTTGGTAATTAGGATGTTTCAAGTGCTGATTTAAGGACTCTAGGCAGGCAGTTCCTCTAAAACATTATTATAGGACAACGGGGAATGGCTTTAAGTTGAAGTAGGATAGATTTAGATTACATACTGGGAAGATATTCTTGACTGTGAGGGTGGTGAAACAGTGGCACAGGTTGCCCAGGGGAGTTGTGGATGCCCCACCCCAGAAGTGTTCGAGGCCAGACTGGATGGGGCTTTGAGGACCCTGGTCTAGTGAAAGGTGTCCCTGCCCATGGCAGGGAGGTTGGAACTAGATGATCTTTAAGTCCCTTCCAACCCAAACCATTTTATGATTCTATAATTATTAGTATAATGAAAATTGCCTTCGTGAATTACATTAGTAACACTTACTGATGTTGAAACTAGAAAAAAGCCCATTCCTACCTATCAATTTGTGAAATATAAATTAAACTTGCATGGACTAAAAATTACTAATAGTAAGATTCACAACAATTTTTTAATCTTAAGTCTCTAATAATAAAATGTCTCAAGGGAGATAATACGATGACTTCTCCAAAGCCTTCCTGAGCCAGTGACACTGCTGCAGCCTGGAAGCTATGGATTTATCCGATTATAAAGCCATCCATAACTCTAATCTTCCTTTCTTTTATTCTGTTTTCAAAAGAAATCCTCTGCCAAAAGGTCATTAAATAGTAGTAGACCTGTAAATCTTCACTATAGTTTTTTTTAAATGGTGAAGTCCAAGATAAAGTAAAAATTACCACAATACCTATGGCCAGAATGCAACTGTTCACCTATCCAGGAGGATAGGCTAAATGGGAATCACTGAAAAACAAGGACAGCATTTCAACTCTGCCTTGAATGTACACCAGTTTATGACTGGGATGGAAAGACAGCCTGAACCCACTGGAGCCAGCAAGTTTGAAGCCCTCTGTTTATCTGGTTGCAGCACTTCTAAAATAATGATACCCTAGCAGAAATAAGAGCTCCCTGGCTGCTAAATGCAATGATTCTTCAATTTAGACTGCTGAAAATATCCATGCCAAAATTCCAAAAAAGGCTCCAACTACACAAGTTCAAGGCCAGTGCGTAAGAGGATGATCTACAGCTACCCTTCAAAGAAAGAATGTGTTTTTAGTCTCTTACTGACCTTTACTTATGAAAAGTTCTGGCTTTAGGTAAGATAAAAAGCAAGTAGTTGGAAAAGGTTTGTCCTGGGGTTCTTTGTAGGGTAGCAATGCTCTGCTGACATGGGGGTACAGAATGCTGCCTTCCTCAGCAGCAAATGGCTTTCAGGCCACTTTCACAGACAGAAGCAATGATGGGCTCACCATGACCTTACCAGACAGAAAAGAATCCACTTAGTTTGACATAATGAATTTTTTTCCAAATATGTAAAAGTCTAATAATTTTTAGCTTACCTTTGATCTTAACTTTTTCTTCTGTATATGAAAACTTTTCATTTCACTTTTGTCCTCAATGAATTGAAAAGCTTTTTTATGTATATTCTTACCACACAAATGTTAGGTACATATCTTCAAAAAAGTTAGCAAATACTTTAGCATGCTGGTAAGAGCTGGTATTATGACATAATGCATGTGAATGATTACACTTTCCTACAATACACAGAGTCCGCGTGAAGAGATTTGGGCTGAATTTAAGTCACTTTGAAACAAAACATTTTCTTATACAAAGATGTCACTGGAAGGACAAACTGCCTGAATTAGGCTAAGTTATCCCTCAGTACATAAAATTTAAGGGAGAATGTGTGATGTAACTCAGTTCTGTTTCTTCTGAGTAACCTCAGAAGAACTTGCCTTTCACATTCTGTTTCATCTATTTTTTTCTTTGGCATTAGAGCATTTTTTGTCCTTTCAAATTTCTGACTTGGTTTTTAGAATCACATAATGAATTTATGCACATGCTTCAACACCCCTTTGTCTCAAACACTTCAAATGCAGATTTCACTGTTCTCTATCACAATTACCACTGGCTCATCTGGGCAGGCAATGAAACAGTAAAATCAGAAGTGTAAGAAAAAACTAGTCTTATTCATGATTAAAAAAAAATATTTTTCTTCTATTTAAATATCCATACACTGAAAACTGTCTTTGTACTACTTTGATTTTGATAAAGCCATGCTTCAGATTAGCATATCAAGTCTGGCAGTATCATTATACCTGCTTTAATAGATTGGCAAACAGTTGTTGTAAAAAGTTTAAGGAATATTACCAACCCCAAGAAAAAAGCTTCTGTGAGATTTATTTTACATATAATTAATTTAGAGATAGACGTTTATGTCCTGGATGAGTACATTTAAATTAAAATGCATTCTGCTGAAACCAAAGCTGGTCAGAAAAAAAGCTGTATGTTTATATCCTCAGCCACTAACTGCATATTCTTCAGTATCCATTTCTGTGCTGAAAAATCACAGGATTTAACTAGTAAACATGCTCAATACTTGCAAGCTTCAAGGAAATGGAATCTATTTGAGTGCTCAGCATTTCCACTATGCAGAATATTAAACTCACTTTTTATATTACCCCACCCTTTTTTTATAAACATCTTAAGGGACATTTGAGAGTTTGTTAGTCTGTAAACACCTAGAATCACAGAATAATTTAAGTTGGAATGGACTTCTGAAGGTCACCTGATCCATCTCCCTCCTTAAAGCCAGACCAGTTCTATAAGGTTACTCAAGGCTCTGTCCAGGAGTGTTTTGAGGATCTTCAAATATGAAGATCCAGAACCCCCCTGGGAAACCTGTTCCAAAATTTGATCACCCTTTAGATGAAAAGAATTTTCATTATATACAGTCAAAGTAATCCATGTTGCAATTTGTGCCTACTGCCTCCTGCCCCACCACTAAGCACCTTTAGGAATAATCCCCCTCTGTCCTTTTTAAACTCATGCTGTTGTTGACAGATGCTAAACTCTCATCACCATCATTAAATTGAGTTGTCATGAGACCGGAAGGGTGCATATTTTTTTAAGAAAACACACTAGTTTGGATCTTAGGGGGGCTTAAGCAAGAGTTTTAATAAACTTTAAACATTTATTTCCAATCTCTGAAGAACTGATACTTTAATGATAAGGGAAAAAAACCCATCAAGACTATGAATTAAAAAAAAAAGAAGAAGTAAAGTTGTATGCTGGAATTTATTTTCACAAATTCAAAACTTCTAATTTGTTTTTTCTCAGAGAGCCAGGATAGGAACACTGAAATTACAGGACAAAAACTGAGCACCAAAAGGGAAAATGAATTTATTATCCAAAGTTTTTCCCTCCCTTGTGTAACACTACCAATCATCAACCAAAAACATTGGTGAGTACACCTTCAACAAATAGATGGTAGGTTTAAATTTAACTACAGGGTTTCCTGGTCTCGCAAGATGAACAGAAGCAAGAAGGCAGAGGGATTGATACTTTAAGTGTCCTGCTGCTAGACTGATGCAACAAAACTATCTCATTGCTCACTATGCAACTTCTCAATGTCAGCAGCAGCTTAGTTACTACTTTTTTAAGCTGGGTTATTACCTAGCTGCACCACTTCCCTGTCCCAGTTCATTCCAGATCTACACTTACACCCAAGTCATAACAGTACAGGACAGCAGAAACAGACTGCTGGAAACAGACTTTGGATAAGCACTTCTATTAAATGTGTAGCCAGAACCCGAACAGTAGAAGACTGCAACAGGAAACCAACAAATAGCTTACAGAAGCTATGTTAAAGGTATTATCATTTGCTCTTTTATGGCCAATACAGAATTCGATAACCTAAGGTACTAAAACATCCACTACTACTGCAGCTCACTGGATAGGAAAATTTGTGTCACTTGGGCCATCTTTCAAGTTTTTTCGTACCTGCAAATCTTAACAAACAAAACCAAAAAACCTGCAATGGAATGGAAACTCAAGCTGCATGCCCAGGTTCAAGTGTCTCACATTACTAAGTGTCCTGATTTCACCTTAGGCAAACCTTCACCTTAAAGAAGGCAGTGAGTGAATCCCCAGGTAACAGCCTGTTGCATTCAAATGCTGTTATGCTCTTTTTGCACAGATAAGCACTATCTAAATATCCAGAGACCCGAATACAATACACAGAGGGTCTGTTGATGCTATACAAACAGAAGACTAATGTACACAAACTTGGAGAGAAGAGAGCAAAGTGAACATTCTTATATAAATATACCTTTGATGAACTTTAATGCAGAGAAATTACCTTTCAGGTGAGCAAAATGAACAAAGACTCACATCACTGTAATCTTTTCCTAGCCAACAAAGACTGGTAAGGACTAGAAGTATCCATACCTATTCCCTTTTTGTTTAACACAGGTAGACAATTAAGGGATTCCAGCTTGTTGCATATGCATGTGTCAGTACAGCTCTCACCTTGCAAACCTTTATAGCAACAGGTTAAGCAGTCGTAACAGTCCACAGCAGTACTGCTCAATTTTGCTTTAAAACAAGAGAGTATCACACTTTTTGCTCTCAAAGCTATCTTTTCTACTTTAAATAAAGTATATTTTGCTGATATGCAGCAAGGAACAGCTTTGTCTTAGAATTTTGCAAGACTTTAAGAACTGTCAGTCTGGGTATTAATTGAGGTACAGTTTTGCCAGAAGTAGTCATAACTTTCTTCTGATTCCTAGAGATTTAGCAAGAGACACGCACAAACTACATTTTTTAAAACTTAATTTAATTGCTAATGAAAGAACACTTGCACAAGTGGTTTACATTCTGTCACAAAATACCACTGACATATTATATGAGAAATCTTAACATACTATTAAAAATGACACATGGCAATTTGAGAGGGCGCAGAGCCCAGGCTCTGAGTGATCTTTTCTGACATCTCACTGCCAAGGGGAGACATCTGTAGGAAAATGCTAATGAAGTGCTGAGGGCAGCCAGGTATCAGTATGTTAGTATCAAGAAATTATACAATTTCTGAGCTCCTACTCTACTTTTATATTATTTATGTAATAAAATAGACATTTGGGTAAAAATCATCTAGCATAAAAAATACTTAGTCTACCTGTATTTACTGCTTCTAGTCATTACCCCCGACAAAGCCTTCTTTGGACATAAGCCTCATTTTGCAAAAATCTTTTTATCAAAAGTATTTTCTAGTGCCCCCTAGACAGATCTGCTCTAATGATGCTCCACTTAAAAACACAAAAGAAAAAAAAAATTCTATGGATACTGAACACTCACTCATCTTGATGAGCCTTTTGTAGAGGGTAACATATTGATGGCCCAAACCTAAGCAATGAGATTCCCAGGTAACAAACTAGAATGAAGTGTAATCTACTGCTGAAACTCACTCCCGCTCTGGCCCAGCTGGTACGTTGCTTTCTGAAACATAGAGGCAGCTTTGAAGAGGTATGGACAGGTTTTCTTCATCAGTGCAGCTTGTTGTCTGTCCAAATGGCTTTTAAAAGAGAATGGGACAGTTGTCAACATATACTTACTATTTTATCTGGAAATAGCTGCTGAACTGGAGGAAGGAATTTAAAACAATAATTTCTTTAATATCAGAAGAGATACAGGTTTTTGCAGCCTGCATTTCTAAACAGAAACAGTCAGCTTTTATGAAAAAAGTACTAAGACACTAATCTACATATTCGTTTTCAAGTCATCCCCAAAGGTCTTAGTTAATACTGCAGCCAACCTGCAAGTACAATTAGCACATTATCCTTGAAAACTTCTGAGAAGCATTTAGAGCTTAACCCATTTGGCTATTCCACTAAAATAAGAAATCCAAGAGTGGGAGGGAGCTTGATTTAAACTAGTTTCCAATCACTTCAACCTGAATAACAAATTACTTAGACGAGATTTGAGGCTTTAATGTGCTTCAGCTCAGAGACAAACACTAAACTTCTGAAGTGCTGCAATCAAAAATGCAGTGTCTTATTAAGTGTCATGATCAGAAAACATTGCCTTCGTAGAATAGTAGTCGCAACTGTGGACTTTACTTCAATAGAGATAAGAACCCAAGTAATCCTCACCCTAAAAAGAATATATATATAAGCATAAAGTGTTTCTGATACACACAATATGGATACAGCCCCCCCATTTTTTTGTATCTCAACTGTTTCAAAGGTTTCTCTCAATGAATACTTATATAAGTCTCTTAGCACAGTGCTGGGTTTCACCATCCCAAGGTTAACTGAAAGCATATCTTTTGCTTATAGACTGAATATTCATTGCTGCATACATATTTCAGAGAAAAATGAGATTTTTTTTTTCCATTTCAGATGTTGAACTCCTGAATTTTCTGTTCAGCATCATATAAAGCAGTTCAGAAGTCACAGTCTAAGTGCAATTGAAAACACAAAAGACATGCAAAAAACTGCTTTCATTTACCTGCAAGTGGAGGCTTTCTGCAGGTATCACAGCTGCAGAGGAAAAACTACCACTGTGTAGAGCAACTGGGGTACAGTAGGGCTTACTAGTTCAAAAACACTGCTATATAAACACAGACATGTTGTGTGCAGTATGGATTTAGTCACTCATACCATGAACAAACCCTCTAAGATGGGTAAGCCAGCTTGAATCTGCCCTGACTTGGTAATTTTAACATAGCATTGCCAGACATCAGCTAGCTTCATGAAGCTTTTTTTAGTTATCATGAACTTCCTTCCCTCTTCAGTAAGCCTGATCAGTTTGGTTTCATTATCCCAAGAGCCAAGAGACATTTATCAATGTGTTCAAGCTAACAAAGCCACCTCAAATAAGGAGCATTGGAGAAAACTTTCTGAACTGGTTTTACAAGAAATTTAAGGATGACAGTGAAGACATGGCAGTTTTGAAGTGGTTTCTACCGAACTGGACAATGGGACTGCAAACAGACTCTGTACAGTCAAGCATGCAGCTTTTAAATGAAGTAGTGCTTGAGCACTAATATATGTGGAAGTGTCCTGCATACCTAGCCTACTCAATAGGCAGAATTAGGCATGGAATAAGTCAAGGAAAAAAAAGAAAATAATCAAAAACACGGTGAAAGATAAGCCCAGCAGCTGAAGAGTGCTCAGTTTCTACAAGCAGCTCAATATTAAGGTGATGAATACTATGCAGGTTCTGATATGACCTCTGTGTTATGGTATGAGCTATATCCAGTACTCAATACCTCTGTGATGAGCATCGAAATATTTGGGATAGGCAGCTGCCTGTGTTCATCTTAGAGAAAGCAGTATCATCATATTTGCTACGAGGACCAACAGAGGATATTGTCTACAGTTGACTGTGACCCTAGGCAAAGAGAAAGCACAAGCTCATATACAAAAACCATAACAATACAGAGTAACAATGACATTCTCTCAAAATCTAAAAGAAACACCACTACTGTAGATGTGAAAAAGTTATAGCAGCACTGCCATTTGGGTAACTATTAATTTTGTGACTCATTGCAGCAAGGAATTTTGTACATCAGTAGAGTGCTCTGGTTCTGCAGCTTTTTGTAACCCCTGTTAAAGTTGCACATGAAATGGAAATCTCAGTGTTGCTGACACAGGAGCTAGAACCCTTGGAGCTGCAGGACTTTCACACTAGGACAGAGCTGAGTGACTGTACTCAGTGTGCCCTGAAGCTGGCACCTGACAAGGATGAAGACTACCTAAGCAAAGGTGCACTTTCCCTTGAAGATGTCTTAGAAGTGGGTGATTGCAATTATGCAGAAGTTGAATTCAAAATTAAGTCACCTTACGATAACTATCAACAACAGCTGATTAAAGAGTAATGGTTCAAACCATCATTCAATATTACATTTAGAAGTAACGCCACCTTTATACCACCAAAATGGACTTCCATTTATATAGCCCCAGAATTCCAGGCCCAAATTAAGTCTTCTACCAGACTAGCATTATGCAAATATTTGTAAAGATTCTCCACAGCACATATTATACTACACTGCATATTTCTATTTCTTTGTATGTCGAAATACAAGTTTCAGAGCACCTTAGTAAAACAAAAAAGTAGTTATGAAGAAATAGTTCACTCACAGAGAATACAAACTCAAATTTAAATGTAAAAACATATTAGACTTGTGATGAAGCTCAATCAGGCCCTGTATGCAGCTGCTCAGAATTACGTTAGGGATCAGCTTGCAAATTGTTTAACATGGCTCATGCAACTCATTTTTAACTGTGGCCAATTAGTGTTGACAGCTTAGCTGCATGTCATTTAGCATATGGAGGTAGACATATATGTTAAAATAAGGTTACTGAACTCTATTTAAAGAAGTTTTGCAGCATTTTTGGTGAGTAAACAAGCAGAGGAAAAAGGCTTTCAGTTTCCTTTTACTAAGACTAGGCAAAGAAGGCTGAAGATACACAATGTACTACTAATGTTGGTTGAAAAACCTTCACAGAATATATGGAAAAGCCTTCTTCCCTGCAGAATAACCAACCTTCATTTTTCCCACACCTTATACGTACATTCTAGTGGTGGAAGTTTTACAGAACAACTTTCCATTTCATATGGAATAACATTAGAATAACACATTTGCTATAAAACCAGGCAAAGTTTAAAAGCCAGAGACATTGCTCATACCTGCAAAGCATATAGAGAGCTTAACATTTAATCTTATTTGCATAGTAATTTTTACTCTATGCTTAGCAGAATGATAGTAATATGAAAAAGAAGTTACTTTTCTAAAACCCCAAGCTTACAATGAAGCAACTTTGTGACCACCTCTGGAAGAATAGCAGAATTAACTATTGATTGCATCAGAAAAGTATGAAGAATATGTAAGATGGCAGAAGCATCTCTGCTGTCAAGTAAACCAGATCAATCTTTGACTACCTTAGTTTTGCCTGGATTTCTGTGTTTTTCTAGTGAGAATCCATCAATCTGATTACTATACATTTTATTGGATTCCTCAAAAAGAGGTCAGCACTGAAGTAAGCATGGCTACTTCTTTACTTGATGTCCATTTGGTGCAGCCTCTTACTAATATCTACTGTAGTACAAATATTTGTACTTATGATTAAATTACCTGTTAAACCTAGATGCAGTAGAAGTGAAGTCTTAATCATTCTTTTTCATTTTCTCCTAATAGCCTGATTACCCAAGAACTCAAGTAATCATGTTCATTTTGCTCAAAATACCATATAATAAATATCACATTTTAATTAACAACTTGTCATGACTGCTATCAAAGTAATCCTTAGATACATATGCAATTTCCACTTTTATCTACAAAATGCAGATACTTACACAGTATGCCATCTGAATGCCAAAAGGTTACAATATGTTTCCCATATTTCCTCATGGCAATACAAATTACAAAAAATAAATCTAAAATGAAAATAAGACATCCAAGTACATCAAAAACTATGCTTAGATAGTATTTTCTAAGCAACCTGTGTAAAAAAACTAGAAGTGATACAAAATTGACTGTCTACTTGAGATAATATCAACTTACATAAAAATTTTTTTCCTATTTTGGTAATCAGTCGTATCCTTGTAAAACATGGTATTACATAAAAAAGCCTCTTTCCAAACACTTAGAAAAGCTGCTAGGGCAAGCTTGAACCATGATGCCCTCCTAAAAATCAAAAACTAGCATATAATCAGCTCTATGCAATTAGTGCATAAACTAATGGTCTGCAGAGAAATATCAGACTAAAAAAATTAGGAAAACACACGTTTCACATTTTGATAATCCGTTCTGATCTCACAAGCCTTACCTACACTTCAAGTCTTTTTGTGTTCTTTCTACTGGCTGAATAACAATCAAAGGGTCAATATTTCTGGTCAGGATGATTTATCTATAACTTAAACATGACCAACACTGCTTTTAAAAAAAATATCTTTATATCTTCTGTAACTAAAAAGTAAATAGGAATGCATTGCTGCTTTTTGGAATTGTTTCCATTCTTCAGTCGAAAATTAATTCTTCAAGGCTAAACAAAAAAAGGCAGAAGCAGGCAACTGATACCTAGCTTTTTTTAAGTGCTTGTCTTTCCTCTCTCCATCCCACTGTACCAGTATCTAATTCTATGCTGCTGATTCTCAATGCCAAACTAATAAAAATAGTATTGGAAAACTTTACTCATTCCCCTGCTAATCAGAAGAGATATGGGTGAAATAATTGCTTTAACATTATAAGACAGTAATGTTACTTCTGTGTTATTTAACCATATTACAGAGGGATCAATGTCAAAATCTTAATCAGGGGAAGGCAGTAAAAATATTTTCCTTGTTATACAACAGCTTTAAGCTATGTTCATTACCAAACAATGTTACAGTTCTTGGTGCATCAACCAGCCACCACACAGCAAGTGCTTCACGAAGACAAACCAGCACCCTGACTCCTGGCACCACAGCCTCTCCATTTGTCTCCAGAAAACTGACCTCCCAGTGAAAGGAAGCAAGTGACACATTTAATCTTGCTGGGTTAAACCATTCTAAAATAAACATTCCATGCTGAAAACAAAAAGCTGTCCAGAGCATGGCGGATAGAGGAGACATGAGTCAGCATGTGAAGGAAGGTGACAAGAGGGCTTAGATAAAGAGAGCGCTGGGAAGCATCACGGCTCACAACAGACCGAAGCCAACCGGTTTGAGTGTCCTCAGGTCTGCTTTTGCCATAAGATATTTTGGCAAACTGTTTTCATACAGTCCCTTACTGTCTTGATGAAGAACAGGATGTTTACCTTTGCTACTCCTTTGCATGTGTTTTTTCACCCCAAAAAATTCTTAGAAGTTCAGTTCAAGTGGAAGGTGTCTAATAACTGCAAAGTAAGACTTCATCACTTCTGAGGGCCCAGGTGCCTGGAGGATGATCAGTAACAACAGCAAGTGTGCACACAGGCTCATCCTTTTAACTTCAAAGAAAGGCTACAATTTCTAAGATAGGATTGCTAACCAAATCTAGCATCTGCACAATTTATGACATAGTACATGCTAAAGTGTCACACAAGAAATTTTGTATGAGAAATGTATTTGTGGAAATTGAAAGAAGTGTTAATGTGCAATGCAGTGTTCAAGTGAGCCCCAGGCTGCTATTATTTTGCTCTAGAGACCACATCCTCCACATTAAATTAGTACTTTTTAACTAACCAAGTGGCTAACCACTTACTGAGATAATAGTTTCCACGAAACTGAAGGAGAAAAATCCTGCCTCTTAATTCACTACATGGTACAGTCACTAACTTGAAATAAAACCAGAAATTATGGGATAAATCTTCTTAGATAAAAGCGAAATGCACTGACAAAAGGGCCTTATGTAAGAGCAGAATGTTGCAATTTCAGTCTTTATATATGGCACATAAATTCCAACTTAGTTAAAAGGAAAAGACTGTGCAGAGTATGTCCCAAATCAAGTGAATCACACTGATGCAGAAGTACCTCATTAGGCAATTCCCACTCAAGAAAAATCTGTACACTTAAATGCACTGCTGCACAGAACATACCTTTGCAATGTGGTCACTTTGCAGCTGCTGAGCACATATGCCAACCAGATGGTAAGAATCTTTGCAGCTCCACTAACTGATGTGAGAGATGGGAAAGCTGGAGGTCTGACTAGTATCAGATTCACTCCCCCTCTTCCCCTCTCCCAAGTCCCAAACTAAGAAGAATTTAAACCAGCAAAATATTTTACCTTAGATGGCAAAGATGATAACACTTGACAAGATACAGATGCTACTCAAACACCCTGACAGAAACACAGTACCAAACACAAAAGCATAAGGATCATTCAACTAGTAAACTATGTGTGCACAGTTGTTCCAGGACATTAGTAATCCCAGCCACCTTGGACAAGAAGGCATTGCAAAATGTAAATAAAAATCTTTCTGCCTTACCAAACGTATTGAACTTTAACTGCCTTTCTGGAAGTTACTTCTGAACTTTTGTCTCATCACTTAAGCCCATACTGGGGTATCTAAAGACTGGTCCTGAAACCACTGACAGATGCGAGTACCTATGGCTGTCTGTCTTCTGTTACTTCCAATCTACCATGAATGTGGCAGCAGCCTAGATATGAGCAATTGAGAGTAGGATCTTGACCTTTTTCCTTTGTCACTAACATTTTATAATGAAGCACCTTGGAATCTTTCTGGGCATTTCTACTGTTTATATGGACTGGTGAATTAGAAAGCACCTAAAAAATAACATAAGGGAATGATACTAACAGTCATAGCTCTAAAAGGAAGAGGTAAGAGAATAATTTGTAGCTAAAAGGAAGAGAAGAATGAAAACTTGACCTTGTTTACCTATTCCATAGTCAAGTGATTTACCATACACAAGAATGTCAACCTAATTATGAAAGGGACACTGATTAAAAAAGGGAAAGTCTTTAAGATTATATAAAGCTGACTCAATTTTTAAAAGAAGCTAACACAATGCATGAGGCTGAAAATCACCTTTGGGTCTGCACTAGCTATCCACAGAGAAAGAATACACTTTAAGAACAGCAAAGTTAAGGTCCATGAGGAACCAATTAGAATGTAAAATCAAACACAGCTTATTTCTAACACATAGGACATGACAATGTTAGGATTAGACCAATCTAACTAGGTAACTGTACATGATACTAGCCCAGTTACACAAAAATTCACTCCAAATATAATTTAGGAATACAGATTTAGCAGAAAACCATCCTTAATAAAAAGGATTAGCAACAGCTTAAATGAAATCAAAACAATTTCTAAATCAGCAAGACTAATAGAGTTTGTTAAATATTGATCAGAGGTCATTTTTGTTGGCCCTCTTTAAACATGTAAGTTACTTTATCAGTGCAGAAAAGGATTAATATGCTGGAAGTTCACAGGAGCAGTTCTCAATGAATTCTGAAGAAACATCCTCATAAAATGATCCATGAGTAACCTCCAGGAATGAGAACTGCACAGCACCCCGTACTGACACAATCAGGTACAAACTGAAAGACACATGTACATCTCCATGATTTGTATGCCATTCCCTTCCTTTGCGCAACTTGCTTTAGCTAATAAATCTTACTTCTGGAAACCAAGAAAATCATCTGAAGCCTGAGTTCCACTTCCTGGTTTTTGTCATTAAAGTACAGCAGATCCACAGCAACACTGTAGTGACTGGTAAGTCAGCAACTTCCACCTAGCCCAGGGGAAGGACGGACAATGATGTGACACAATCACACCAAAAGCACATAAAGGATCCTGCACTCTCGTATGTAAGCAGGTGAGCAAATGGAGTCCTGCTGTAATGGAGAATAAGAAGAGCTGCAGACAGCCCAGTCCTTTTTCCCTATAGAACAGACTTCTGCAAGTTCCTTTCCAACACAGGCACTGAAAGGAAAAGTAGATACCTTCCCTGTAAGTGATAGTATTGGTTTTGAGAAAACAAAAATCATCCTGGAACAGCTATGATGGACAGGAGAATTTTCTAGTCAGTTATTGAATGCATTTGTTTGTAAACAATTTCTTCAAAGGTTTTCTGGTGGTGAAACCAAGATACTGTGAGGATTAACAGCACACGAGATACGATCTGATATAAACACATTTTTATTAGAGAGTAATCTTTTGCAGGTTATGTAGCGGATAACCAGTTTTTTAGAAATAAAATAATTATCCAGACCTTTAAAAATTATTATAAGCAAGCTAATTTAACTGGCAGAATTAAATCCTGCTTCCCCTGACCTTTCTGTAACAAACAGCAGCAATCAATTGCAAAGCACCTGTGTCTAGCTAGGACAAGAAAAAAAAGGGGGGAAGCATTCTCTTGACTGTGAGAAAGCAGCATTATCAGGCTGTATATTTCCCAAGTAGGGATACATTCCTTGTGCACTTACTCTGATTTAGCAACTGCCCTTTGAACAGAATTCTATTACATTGAATACCCTTGTGCTTGCACTTTCCTAAAGTTCAATCAGTCCTCTGTGTCAGATGGAAAAGGAAGCTACCATTGGAGCTGGTCTCCCAGATCTCTAGCACTGAAAAAGAGACAAAAGGCTAAGTGACCTTAAACTGCAACCCAACAGCTGAGATGCTAGTCATTTCTGTTGATTTACTTGGTATCCCATAGCACAACTACAGTCAAAATAATAAGAGAAAGTAAAAATCCATGTAACCAAATTTTAGCAGAGATGCCTATCCATGGTAGTTCTTCCTCATGGAATAGGGAACAGCTACTGCTTTTCTACTAGAAAAAGCAATACGTTTAAATAGGTTAAGGATGGAAAGGGATTTAATTTGGGAATATATCATAATTAAATTCTCTTTATCAGCTTTAATTTTCTAACGAAACTCTCCCACATACAAACTATATGCAAATTACCTGGGGCTGTGTGACCTTTCATAGATTTTTGAAAAGAAAAAGCAAGATTTCCTTTAGATGACTAAGTGCAAAGAAGTTATTTATTGCTAGTTATGCCCACAGAAACAGTATATATGAATGCTTCCATTTCCTATTTAATTTCATTGAAAAAAAAGCCTGCTGCCTAAAGCTAAAATACTCCTTTTGATCTTATTTGAATTTGCAAGGGAATTTAGTAGAAATACTGAGGATGCAGTTTTAAAGATTTAAATACAGTTCTGCCTTCACTGCTCATTCCCACTCTCCCCATCTTCTGCCTGCTCCTGGCACTAGTACTCATGCAGCAGCAGTGGTTTGTTATTTCACAAAGCTGGAAATAATGAAGATTAACTGGGAAAGTGATCTTTTCTGGCCCAAATAGCTCCCTGAGCTGGCTTGCCATATGGTCCCATGATTACCAAGAGTGTCTTTCTTAGGGGCAGGGATGCGGCAGTTGAGACTCAGGTTGGTTTACACTGCAGCAAAGTCACACTGGAATGTGCTTTCACTCCTCTTGGGCTGCACACTCCTAACCAAGCAGGCTCAGCACTACCATCTGTAGCTGTTGTGACAGCTGCACATGTTGTGGCTGCCATAGCCACTAGAAGGTTTACAGAGCATTTTTGTGGCAGAAAGCAGAAATTCCACATCTCTTAGTGACATGATTCCAGAAAGGTTCTTACCCTTTAACACGTTTAGACAAAGAATGAGCTGGGGGAAAACATCTTCTCGTGAAAATTAAGCTAGTCACAATGTGACCAAAGTGAACTGAACACCAACCAGCAATGCTTATCAAGCTTATTTTCACTTTATTTGATAATGCTTCTGGACAGCAGAATATCCTTTGTATGCTCTACCAAACTTTTATATTTTAAGGACTACTTTACCACACATCATCCCCATTTCCTAAGCGTACTCCCATATAATGCCAAAAAATCCCATTTTATTACTTGCACTACACTTCTTGTACATGAACACACCACCTTTACTAAGGTGATGCTAGCAGTCCCAAGGCTAGTTTTCCTTGCCTGTCTCTACAGTCAGCTTTCAGGAGACAATGACCTGCTGGCAGTATCATGTCCAGTTCAACCTCCCTGATATATGTCCTGTGTGTACCCTTCCTCCATGTCTCAGTGCTAACATTTGATCCTTGACCTAAACATGCTGGAAAGCTAAAACACCAGAAAAATCTTGCTCCCGTTCTACACCGAACCCACAACATATCCCTCTACTTGTTCAGCTGCTCAAGGAACAGAGACTGGTGGAAGGGAAAACTTCTGGCAACAACTATAACCTCAAATCATACTCCTGGAACCAAAGCTAAGTCAACTATGAAAAAAAATGCACAGAAATTTGGGCTTCATTTGTTCTGAAGTTCACACAGTCTAGTTTCCAAACAATATGCAGCTTAAGTAAAAGCATAATTTAAAAGCAAATCATCATAATTTAAGATGTTTATAGTTGTAGGATAAGTAGAAAAACTTTAATATTTTTTTTAGTCTTAACTGTAGCAGCACAGAGAGCAATCAATCACAAAACGTACAGTGCCAGAAGATTCAAGATGTTTTACAATGTTCCTAAATAGCATCTTTAAAAACAGAACAATAAATACTTTATGCAGTGAGTCTGGAAAACATGCACACCTCCTTTTGTCTCAGTGCACACATTGCATCAGGAATTCATTAATATTTTCCAAAATCCACACAATTAGAAAAAATGTTAGTACATAAAAACATAAAGGTAACCCATAACAACAATTTCCCCTAAATACCACTGACAACACAGACAGAAGGCACAGATGGATTCAAGGACTCGTACAATGACAAGAAGAAATACTATTTCTGGTAAAAGTCTGAGATAAAATGGGAAAAATACTTCAGAACAAAAAGCAAAAGAAATCAAAAGTCAGTTCCAAGAGTTACAGTGAACCATCTAAGCTCAAAGATGAATTCAAGCTCCAGGGTTACTAGATTTTATAATAAAGTCACAAAGAGTGTAACAAATTCATGAAAATACAGTGCACAATGATAGGTATTTTTTCCTCTGTGTATCATTTAATGTTACGTAAGATGGCAGCTCATTTCACAAAAAACACAGAGAATGGTAAAATAAGGAGCTGTTAGAGCTGCACAAGGAATTTCAAAGAATGTGCTTTTGTATGAAAGACATACAGTTCACTCCACAGCAGAAAGCTCCTTTCACCTGTAAAATCGTAATAGCTACCACTCAAAAGCACTGCAGTTACATGTCTACAGATAACAAGGCTCCATGCTGCCATTTGTCTCCCTCATCTTCTCTACAGCCTGTGCCTTTTACATCTGCAGACCTCTCTTCTCCCACCCCACTGCTCATTTTTGTCCAGATTATTTTGAGATCTACTTTAAGAAAACCAAACCAAAACAACTCTAAAGTGACACGTGGCAAAGCTATCCATGGAGCCAATACGATAACATGTTTTGTGTGAAAAAGCTACACTTAAATGAAGTTCTACTTTAAAGGCCCACTTATGCACCAGAGCATCCTGTTCTGCTTTGCAGAACTTCACTGCATTTTAGCCTGAGCGGTATTTTCGTCTGCTGTAGCTTTTATTTAAAATTACTGTAGTGGCATACAAGGTCAGTTCTCATACATGCATACTTTATAAGAAGTTAAAACTGTTATGAATAACTAAGAATCATTATGTTAGAAACCTGTCAGAATTAGTTAAGCTCACCTCTTTATCCATACTCTCTAAATCCTCTTTACATAGGGTGTACAGGGGCATTGTCTCAGACATACTTGGCTGACGTTTCCGCTTAGATGGACCAGGCTGCTCTTCACTTTCACTTGCTGGCAATTCTTCCTCTTCAAACATCTGCTGCTGATGTGGCTGAACAACTCTGAAAAATTTCAGGGATCTCACATAAGAAAGATTTATTTGATTTACAGCTTGTTTAGAAATAAAACCCTATAAAACATTTATGACTGCCACATATCTATGACTCTGCTTAAGAAAATTCTGTGTTCAACAACAGAAGAAAGATCAAATCTCCTGCTAAATGCTTTTATTTTCAGTCTGAAAGCTTAAGTTCTTATTCCACCTTTGACAAGGTATTCATTCTCCTGCCTTCTCACTGTTCTTGTAAGTAACCATCAAACCTTTCTTGACATCAAAGCTTCAGTATCTGCAGATGCATTGCCCTTAAAATACTTTAATGTTTGTGCACAAGTGGAGTTTCTTCATCACTTGATACATTTATTATCCAGGAAACAATCTGTACATTCTAATGCATTTTTCCTGATCTATATTATGCTTTTGAGTCTCAAAGTGTACCTTCTATTTCTCAGCCTTACAAACAAGAGTTCTGCATGTAGAAAGCTCAGCTCTGCAGCATCAATCTTTACTTTAGACATTTCCCAGATGCTAAGTCTGAGTAAGGCGCAAAACAGATAGTATTTCTTTTTGGCTAGTGCATTCAAATGTGGTAGCATTTTATTTTAGTCTGTAGTTTATTACCTTGTTAGTTACTGTATTTAATCCAAATATGCAGATAAAAAAAGGAATGTCAAAATGTTCATTAAAATGAATAAAGTAATCATAACTTCATGGGAATTGCTTTATGATAGTAATAAGAAGTTAGACTACATATAGAACAACTTTTACCTTGCTTGGGTAAATTTTTTTCTGTGAATGTTACTTAACTACTGAAGAGTTGAAGAAGCTAAAACTACTACACAACACAGTTTAACTACAAGTATTGGACTGTCACACTAACTTCCTGAAACACATTACAGCAGCTCAGCACCACTCAAAACTCCAAGGTCATAAAGTTCCTGGGTCACAAATTATTTATGTTGGCCATAAGACTGTGTGTGTGGGGAATGACTACCACAAGCAGGTATAAAGGTGACTGTATCTGAAATCACAAGCTGTTTCCCATTGCAATTATCAGGTGAGAGACCAGGTGAGCTGTTTCTCATGGTGACGGTGACTGAGAAAGGGTAGAGTGCAGTCTCTGCTGACAAGAGTTTCTGTGCAGGATGGCTACTTCTCATCAAGCCAGGATTTTCAAGAAACAGCTTTAGACCAGTATTCCCCATTATATAAATCCATTATTAAACTATGCAAATCCAGTCATAGGTAAGGTTCTACAAAATTGTTTCTCCTCTCATAAACTTGACAGCTTCTTAAGGTTATCTAAACATGAAGATTTTTCTACATTGGTACTCAGTTCCAGAAATTATGAAAACTGAAAAACACAAAAAGCTGTCAATTTTGCTCATTTTGAAGGCTCATATTTCCCAAATACACATCTCTCTTCTCTCAGATCCCATGGATAGGTGAAGGAAATTTCAACTGGGGGTGGTGAGGGAAAAGAGCCAAGCTACTCCCATGCTACCTGGACCTGCACTATCTGCTGCAGAAGACCCCTACCAGCACAACAATACTCAGCAGCCATGTGCCCCTTTGCAGTCTCTTGTTTCTGTACAGTGAGATTTCTTGTGAAACCAGAACAGCAATTTGGATGGTGTGGAAGTGAACTAACCAAACCACTTTTTGGTAGAGTTTCTCACCACAGCTACGTTTTCTGGTTTTGTTTCCCCCCACCCCCCTCTACTACACATTTTCTATTTTAAAAGACCCTTCTTTTGCTATTAAATTGCTCTCAGACGGAAATTTTCATAGATAAGAGATAAAAACAATACAGCATTCCACCATATTTTCCAAAAGGTTCTTTTACAGCATGGTTTCCATGCCTTGTTAAAATGTACCTGAGCCAAGAAAGGTGGTGATGCCATTTCCGTTCTTAGTGAAGCAGAAAATGACAAAACAAAAGCTATAGGCATCTTACACAACTATTAAAAACATGACAAGCTTGACCATGTCAAGAATTACAGAGAAGTAATATGTAACAGGGCAACCAAGCAGATTCTTAGACTAGAAATAAATCTAGCATATTTTTCAAGAACACATTACCATACTGATGACAAGAATTCCTCCTTTTGCAGAACAAACTGTGAGATCATCCTTGACTACATTATTGCACACAAATATTAACTGTAAAATAATTGCAGTAAGAGGTTCTAAAGGCTTCTGTCAGATGTTTTTCCCAGTATTTTCCAACTCCTACTAGGTAAGAAACATTAGGCCTTCTCATAAAAGCATTCCAAAAGCAACGCAAAACAAAGACTTCTTTAAGGTTTGTAAGACATTTCTATTTTGTCAAAGACATTTTCCAGGTTTTACATTTTCCACTGTCTGTGAAGCTGAATAAAAATTAAAGACATACAAATGCAGGAATTTACATTTACTTCTAATCAAATGAGATTCAGGAGTACTTTTTAAAGAGTAATACCATATTCAACCCTGCAGAGGTTGGTTGGTGCTTGCCAGTCTAACACGCATGAAGAAATACGCAGGGCGGATTCAACATTTGTGGAAGTAAAAAGCACTTTTGCTGCTGATACAACACTGGGGAAAGGTAAAATAGCGTTATCATCATGGAAAGGTAAAAAATATTTAAATTCCAGTCCTGTATTCAATTTGGCACTTTATATTTTTTGCTGTTGTAACAAGACTGGTAACATTAAGTAAGAAAAACAGTAAAAATGAGCATGTTAATTCAGAAAAAATTTATTCAAAAATTTTATAAGTGAAATTAATTTATACAGGCCTTCAAGTAGGGCTTCAGCCACCAACATCTGCTTGACACACTTTTTAAAACCAAACACTTAGTGCATCCTAGCATTATTTAAAACCAGGGTGCCAATTATAACTTCTCACATGTAAATTACATCCATATTTTAAGCCTGGCCTCATCTGTTAGGATATTATTAGCATTGACTAAAATGTAACTTGCACCATAATTTTTTCTTTATTCTAGTCCAAGATGCCATTAGTATTTGTATTGCTTTGAAAAACACCACAATACACATCTCATGACCTGTTACAACTTTAGTGTTTACTGTTTGTAGAAAACTGTTTCTGTATGAAAATGCAAATTGTTGAGATACATAAGGCATGTCAAAGCTCTGATATGCAGGTTATTTTTAAAGAGCAATACGTCCTGTTTTCAGAAGAGCTGCTGGTGCTGCATTCCCTTCCCTCCTAGTACAGCTGCAAACTCTGCCACCCTTCCGCTCAGGCTGCAAGAGCCATGACAAAAAGCAGGTGCTCAAGTCTCACAGACCTGTGCCTGTCACTTGAAATGTTGACTACATTAACTGAGCCATATGTAATTACTGGTGACAGTTTCACTGAAAATTGCATGTAGATATTTAAACTAATTATATCCTATTTTAAATTATGTTTCAAGTTGAACCACAGAAAGAAACTAAAAATGTTGAACCCAAAATAAAGTGAGAATTGAAACAGTTCTTATGAAATGGCACTTGGATATTTGAAGCCCTTTCCAGTAACCAGCCTTGCAAGCAAGAGGTTATCTCCTAAGCACAAAGAGGTCTTATTCTTAGAATAAGAGACCAAGTATCATTGTCTTGCCACATTCAGCTACCATGTCCCTGAGGGTTTCCTTTCACAGCAATGCAATTGTTTCCCACTCTGAAATTCAGAATCAGATGAAGACTTGAGAAATTATTGAAGATTATTTGAGGCTTTGACTACACCCACACACAACAGGAGTGGTTATGAGTGTCAAGAAATTTAACTCTGCCTAAATTTGATGGTTTAGTTACAAATGCTCTAATCTTTCTGTACAAAGTGAATATAAGTGTGTTAAGTCTGTCAGGACACAAAATACATTGCCCTCTACCAAGCAATTGCTGCCCTAAGGTAAGTTTTCTCTTAAGACCAATATTGCATCATGTTCTAAAGTGGATGTGAAGCATACAGTACTACCTCAGCCCTTTCTCTGTCAATACACACCAAAGCAAGTTCCTACTTGGTTTTTGGCTACTTCTTCACAGCCTTCATGCTCTGCCTGCACTGTACTTCCTATCCATTCAAAGTACTTAAAGCACTATTTGATCACTGTCCTGGTTTCCGCTAGACTTTACGAAGACACTCCTCAGTATCTTAACTGAAGATGGTAGAACTGCTCTGGAATACATACATATATATACACATTAACTCTGAGGAATATATGCATACAATTAAGAGATCTGTGTTTACAGGTCACTAACTTCACCATGAGAACCAAATCAACAAGAAATAATTATGAAGTTGCAGCACTGAGTAATCGGATTCACTTTCTTAGATTAAAACACTTCAACCCTGAGCATCTACAGACAAAAAAAACCCACTGAAGCTAAATAAAAAAAACAGGAGTAGCAAGGAGACATAGCCTCACTCCACCCCCAAAACCTGTCTGCAACTCTATGAAGCTCAGTTAAGAGGACAGCTGAAGTATACTTCTCTCTTTTTCAATAAGATGTTCAAGTTAAGAAGCACCTCAGCATCAAGGAAAAATAGGCTTAGGAGTGGGAAAACTCTTCAAGTTGTTGGCAAGGTAGGAAAAACATTGAATGATGCATTAGTATCAACATAACCCACCATACTAAAGCATCTTACAAGTATCATGACAATTTTATGTCATGACAACATACATGAACTTCCCAGCTCTATTTCTAGACAAATTCCTTTCCACAACAGCTGACAAAAAAAACCCCAAAAGCTTTTCAGGTCCTCTCTGGATACATGCTGTGTCTTAACTATTTCAAGTTTTTAATGTTCATTTACCATGTCATAGTAAATTAAAATACAGATTTTAAAAGACACAGTTAAAAAGAAACTGAAAACAAGACATCTTCAAAAAAAGAGACTCAAAAAACCTGTGTTGACAGCAACAGGGAACCTGAAATAAGAAAAAGCCTACAAACAGAGAACAATGAAAAAAGCCCAAGCTGAAATAATTGAACAACAGGAAGACAAGAGTGGAAACCTTTACAAGTGATAACACTGCTAAAGTGACTGGGAAAGGAGAAGAAAGGTAGAAAACTGTGCATTTATAGTTTTGATTTGTATTTTTGGAAAACTGAATTGCTTTGTATCAACTGCTGTACTCTGATCACACTGTAAAAAGAATTCTGATAACATTTTACAAAGAAAAGCTTTGGCTTCAGCTGGATACTTCTTTACCACTGTAGTCAAAAAGCCTTGCTAAACGTGTTAGTATTTGAGAAAGTTAAACCTTTTATGTAGATAATTTGGCAGGAATTTTAGATATTGTAAATCCTTAAGGGACAAGTGGTGTTTCTGCAGCTTAACACAAATTTTGACAAAGTTCAGATGCCTTTATACTTCAAAAAACAGGCTGGTTCGCCCTACTAGTACTTTAGTGTCTTGATTTAGTGATCTAAGGATTATTAACTAGCAATCGGCCATATGGCCTCATTTAACAATACTCAGTCAGCTACACCCCTCTTCCATCACTTCTGATATTCCTCAAAAACACAAAGCTAACACCTAACTTGAAGGAACTATGTGAAGAGAAAAATTTTATAAACGAGAAAAATGCTATCAGATATATTTTATAAACAGAAAACAATCCAGTATTCTAAGATCCCCTAAAAAACATTAAGCTGCTCTGCTTCAGAGATGAGTTACTCTGATATTCTTTAGAGCACACAAACTACACACTGAATTTATTACATTTGAGGTTTCTAGTTCCACTTTGGTGAGGCGCAAAAAGCACCTGGAATTGTAGCATCTTGATTTCACCTCAGCTGACTATTCACTTTCACTCATTCTCGGCTTTTTAGACAGCAAAGTAAAGCAGAGATGGCAATTTGATCAAATGCAAAGATAAGGGTTAAATTTACTACAGAATCTAAAGATATAGATGAAATGACTCTTAGTTATGTTTTAGGTACCTGAAGGATGAGTGTTCACCGTGGACTGGTAAGGTGATGGGAGGAGCTGGAGACTGAATGTACATTGACTGCCCAGATGTCTGCGTGCCTTTCCTGATTAGCTTTCCAGTGTTAGGATCATACAGTCGAACTTCAGGACCAGGTTGATACTTTGGATGGATGGGTGTTGGGTGAAACAGAGCTGTCTGAAATGTACTGGGTGTATCGGGGAATGTAGCAGGGCTATTCTCTCTGTTGGATGAAGTTCAGAAAAAATTGCATTAGAAATTTAAATGAGCTATCTAACCAGAACATAAAAAATAAGCATTCCTTTTTCCTACAGAAGAAATAGGGGAAATAGTTTGGAAGATCTCTGCAGAAACATTTCTCCACCTCCATTAAAGTCTCACTGAATTTAAAACAGAAAAATGCAAATACACAGATGTCATAGTTACATTATTAAAATATTACTAAATGTGCCTTAAAAGTTATGTAAAAATATAAAGTTATGACATGGTTTTCAGTTAGTTACAACTGCACAACTAGAGTAGCATGATAATCTGCACATATGCACTAAGAAAAGCAGACTATTGTACCAGATCTTTGTATTTGCTCTCCAAATTGGCTCTGATAGAAAATAAACATATAAAATTAATTTGCAAGTCATCCAAAGGAATTTTTTAAAATACTAATTTGCCTATGATCATCCTAATGCATTTTAATGCAATTTTAGAAGTGTCAGCAGAAACACAGATCAGTCTGCAGGAATCACCATTATGACATACTATCCAATTATGATGAAGTGTCACAAAAAAGAAAGCAATCATTTTAAAAAAATCATCAAAGAAAACAGCATGTTACGCTTTATCAGAACAATGCTATATTAAAAAAAGGTACAATTCAGTGACATTGTAACAAATATTAGAAGTGACACAAAACTGGAGTTTTTACCATACTTTTAAGGATGTTTCTGAAGTACTCTTGTAGCATCAACACTTAAAGTCAACCAATCCCAAATGTGCTAGTTAACTTTTTTGCTATTCTGAAGTTCACTTTATATGCAAATATTTTCTCAGAGTTCACCCCCTCCCCTAGTTTGTAAATTCCTTGGACCAGTAAATCACTATTTCAAACTGCTTCATTAGGGAGAAAATCTTTTCCAAAGTAGTTGCATATACTGGGTTAAAATAGAAGTATTTGCATTAGGATACATATCTTACTGACTGAAGCTTGGGGGTGGGGGAATTATGAGGTTACACTGTTCTGTATTTGAAATGCAGAAGGAGGAAAAAATATCACGTTTCAATAAAATGGAAATTAAGATGGGCAGGAAGACTAACATTCATTTAGCCATCATAAATGAAGTCACTGTCCAGTGTCCTAAGAACCTCGCAGTGTCAGACCTCTGAGACAAATTTAGCATCCTGTACAAATAGTCCAAAGTTTGAATAAAAAAATATTCCAGTATTCTAGTCAAGCCATAAGCAGGCCACATCTCTTTACCAACTTATAGGGATCCCAAGTCTCAAACTAGTCTCTCATTTGATAAATGGCTTAATTCCAGATGTTTATTCTTTTGGTGTCTTTGAAGCATTTGAAACCTTGCACACACATTCTGCCCTGAAGGGGCACCTTGTATGCGGAAAGTAAATCTCTAGCCTATTCAATTACACTCCTAACAGTTTAATACAGAAAACCCAATATGCTATGCCCCTTCCTACCTAAACATGGAAGCGAAGGTCTTCCATGAGGCTTACAAGATGCTGCTAATGTGGATCTATCCAAATAGAAAAATCAAGAAGCAAAAACTGGCTCTACAATATTTTGTCATGAGTTATTTCAGCCATGTCACTTTCCTGAAGGGGACTGTTATTAATATCGGACTTCCTTTGTGTTAACAAAGTTTTTGGCTGCCTCTTCTATGTACTGTCATGCTAGTACACTATTTTTTACCTTTTCTCTTTCAACGCTTTTCCTTATCAGCCCCCAAACCAACTCTCACTACTTCCTTTCTTTCAGTTTTTGCTTCTATCTTCATGCCTTCCAATTAATATTAAAATTTTCTGCGGTATTTTTCTCTTTCTCCCTTTCTTCTCATTAGCACACACCAGAAAAAAAGTGCCATACAATTGGTGACAATTTTTCATGCTGTGGAAGTGTGTATATTTTTTGCCAGTATGAATGATCCTGCGCCTTCGTGACATTCCCTGTGTTAGCCCGTGGATGAACTGACAAGGTCATCTTCTCCACTGAGAACAGCTAACAACTGCTAAACAAATTACTGTTACTACAAGTTTCTCCTGATTGTGCTACCTGCTGAACTGACTCCTGATCCCTTGACAGTCTTCAGTTTAAGCAGAACAGAAATGGACTAAAATGGGGAGTTCTTCCGTAAAATCTGTAAGTGTTGCATGCTATTCTGAATTTGTCAGAAACCAATTTTATAGCTGCATTAACAAATCAGCATCATTGTATGAATAACCTATTTTCATGGACCCTATTCCCCCAGGTAGCCACTTACCTGTGTGTTTTGTTGTAGTCATCCTTCAAGGGAAAGAGCTGTTCCTCAACCTTGTCCCAGCGCTCCAGGCAGCTCCACAGCCAATCAGGGTTTACAACATGAAGGTCCTTGCAGTCCTGAGCTTGCCGTACTTTTTCTGTGCCTATTACAGTCAAACATAACATTATTATTCTGTTCCCAGAAACACAGAAGATACACCAGTGCCCAGTTAAAATCAAGAACATTTTGTGATCAGTCTTACAGGAAAAAAAAAGCAAACGCTCCTCCCCAACACAACAAAACAATCATGACTAATAAAAGTGAGAATCTAAATAAGATGCAATAACCTCAGTCTCAAGATGGATGACTGTAACTTCCTGAAGAACTGGCACCATGGAAGTAGTCCACTAAAATTTATACAGAAAACCTCTGCATCTTCATGTTAGCTCAACAAACAATACAAGTGTATTTTTGTATTTAATCTCCTTCATTTATATTTGCCAGAGTTTAAGCAGATGCAACTTTTCAATGCTGTTAACGCCTCAATAACTTATCATACTGACTTTTTTTACACACAGTCCCCTGTTCATAAGAGTATGCTACCTTTACATAGGCAGCCACTCTCTCAACCTCCACTTGCCAGAAGTGGGGGCAAAACAGACAACTGAATTATTTTATGCCAAAAGAGGAACAAAGAATGTGAAGGCAAACACGGCAGGCTAGCATGAAGCCCACATGAAACCATCAACAATGCATCATGCAAGTAACAGGTCATCTCAAATTCTACCTTCTGGGGACGCCAGAAGGAGAAACTCAGTAAAGTTGCTCTACATCTTTGCCAAGAAGCATAGAAAACTGTGTCATGGTTTAACCCAGAGAGCAACTACAACATAGCAACTTGATGACTGATCAGGGAAAAAACAGTAATACTAGTAGGTTGAGATAATAACAATTCAATAATTGAAACAAAACATAATACTATGAGCCCTTCTCTGTTTTCAGTCATGTGATTTCAGCAATGAAGCCTCCAGAAAAAAAAAATTTCAGAACAATTATAACAAGGAAGCAAGAACAGTAAATTAATTTGATGTTTTCATCATAGTTTCCTGGAGTTTCATCTGCATAATTGTCATTTAACAATATGATTTTACTTGTTTCAATTAAGATGAAAATCTTGAAGTACCCATACTTCCCCACGTAATTTGAAGATGAGACGAAATAGCTAATTGCAAATATTTAATGTACTTTGTACAACCTGAAGTACTATCCACTGGGGTAGACAGATGAACTGAAATGCACTTGAGAATTGACCTAACTAGTTAGTTAGACAGTTCAGTTTTAAGTCTTCTGTAAGTTCAAAAGATTAAATAAGCAGAAAGGGCAAGAGATTACTGGTCCTTCCCTAAACTGCTGAAAGCTTCCATTTCCCTACTTTTCTTTCCCCACGCCCAACAGGAGTAGTGCCACATTTCTCTCTAGATACAAATAAGTTGTTTTCTTGGATTTAGTTTAACAAAAAAATGTAATGTGCCCAAATACTTTTATTTTCAGTGGCAAAAGCAAACAATTCAATAGTTCAGGATAAAAGAGCTGTACATATAAAGCTTTACTCCATTTTAGTATTTTTGCAAATTAAAAAATTAATTAATTTAAGAATCCAAGATAAATGCAAATACAAAAATAAGTATTTAAAGATAAAGCCATTTCCAAACCACAGATGATTTAGACTTGCCATATTTTAGGTTTTGACATCAAATAAAAATAAAACCACTGCCCAACAAAGATTCACTGAAAAAAATTTTAGAACTCCAATTGTGTTAATCCTAGTACGCACCTTTGGAGTTCAAAAGGTCTGAACTGGCTAAAAAGTACAACCCTAAGAAAGGAGGCCAGACCACCCTTACCATTCAACCCTTGATTTAAGAAATCCATGTTCCAATTAGTTATCAGTTACAAAAGTAATCAGCAACCCAGTGCACTTCCATGCAACAGGTACTGGAAATGAGCCAGTTTACAGTGCCAGAGAGAGGTTTCATTAGAGGTAATATTAATATTTATATAACCTCAATAGGAATTGTAGAAATACCTGCAGTTAGAAAGAGTTAAGTTTAAATCTCCATTTAACTTATACACATGGTGTCTTTCAGAGGAACTAAAGCAGAGGTTCTAAAAGAGAATCAGGTTAAGAGATCTGGGAGAAAAAGAATTGAAAAAGTTAAAGACTTGGCTTGGAAAATGCTTTCTTTGGAGAATAAAAGAGAAAAGCAACGACAGCAGAAGAAAAAGAGGTAAGAAGACAACTTATAATTAGGATGATGAAATCAGGTCCATAAGCATAGGAGTTTCAGTGGAAAAAGCAAGAAGAGTAAGAAGTCCAGTGGAAGTTTAGGCACTGAATCAATTATCAGACACAAACAGCAATACTGTCCTGCAAGTAACAGCACTGAAGCCAACTGAATACAACATACAATAGCAGTGATTTCACTACTATGCACACACAGAAGTTAACCAGAGCTGGTGATACTGTTGGATAGACTGTGCTGCTCTTCTTGGACTTCATCAGAGGAAACCTGGACAAAACCCTAAAATTGCACCTTCACCTCATGTTAAACCCATGAAGTTACATGAGAAGATGGCTTCCTCCAACTGTTTTTAAACCTGATGTTTCTGCACCGATGATGTCAGGTACTTCATCTTGCCGCCACTTCCTCCCCACCCCCACATTCTGCATTCATGCATATCCAGTTGTTTTATACTTGATGTATGCTGATGAGCCAAGTAAATTCTTCTTCTAGTCAACAAGATTCTAATAGAAAACTAAAATATGAAAGCTGAAATGGTACTACTATGTATGAAGTTGCTACTGTTCTGAAACAATAGCTCTGAAAGGTATAGGCCATTGACATAAAACTAAAGTTGCACAAGACATCGACATGCTGGATTGAGTCCAGAGGAAGCCCAAAAGATGATCAGTGGCTAGAGCACCTCTCCCTAAAAGGACAGGCTGAGAGATCACATTATTCAGCCTGGAGAAGAGAAGGCTCCAGGAAGACCTCATTTCAGCCTCCCAGTACTTAAATGGGGCTTACCAAAAAGAGGGAGAATGACTTTTCACCCAGAAATAGGGATAGGACAAGGGAGAATGGTTTTAAATTAAAGGATTTTGATTAGATATTAGGAAGAAATTCTTTTCTGGAGGACTGGAGTGAGGACTGGAACAGGTTGCCCAGAGAAGTTGTGGGTACCCTATCCCTGGAAGTGTTCAAGCCCAGGCTGAATGAGGGTCTGAGGAATCTGGTCTAGAGGAAGGTGTTGGAAGGGGGTGTTGGAACGAGATGGTCTTTAAGGTCCCTTCCAACCTAAACCATTCTGTGATTCTATGAAAGCTGGTGACATGAAGACTTGTTTGTAACCAAACCCACCTCCTAAGGGTCTTACTTTGGTCACCTCAGCAACATCAAGGCTTCCTCCCCCGTTTCTAAAGCACCAATACCTATTGCACATCCCAGCATACTGAAAATTGCAGGAGGCAACACAACAGTGTCCTCTCAGGGAGCGCTTTCTATTTCTAGCTGACACCTTCACAAATCAAGATTTCACATGTATAATGTTCGTAGAGCAAGACTTAGTGAAACACCAAATTTAACTGGTAGGAGAAACAGTAGTGCAATACTTAATATGCTTGCCTCCTTCTCTCCCTTTCCACAGTGTAACTTCCACTTTAGGAAGTATGCTTATTAACACAAAACAGCAGAAAGATACAATACTTCTGATGCAGTTAAACACCTGAATTATCCAGGTGGCCTGAAAATCACTTAGAGAATAACTTTTTTTGGACTCCCTTTTTTGCATTATTGTTGTCTAATCACCTTTCCCTACTACAAATTCTAATCCTTTCAAAAAGTTAAAAAGGCACAGAAGACTTTCCACACGAAGTTAGGGTCCAAATTCATCACATCTACTCCCTGACAGATACAATCTGAAGCACATAATACCGGAAAAACATTATTTTCAAACCTGGGGAAGGTACCTATCAATTGTACTTTTGAACTTGGAAACAAAAGCTCAAAACACTGTCCACTCCTCACCTTAATCTGGTCCATTCATTAGTAAAACCCCCAAAATCATCAATAATAACCTTCTACAGCTGTTCTCCAGGACACAAGTTAGATACATGAGAGCTAAGCTGTGTATTTACAAAGACTAAGAAGAAACATTATACTGCATATTTGGCTATGTTCACATTACCACAAAGTACAGACCAACAGGGAGATCTTGCAAGGCAAAAGGATGCTGGAGGACCCACGCCCAGCACATATGCATTTCAGGGAGTTTTGCTTTGGATTAGCTCTGTGGCCCAGTTCTGTGGGCCAAGTGCTCATGAGCAGACTGAAACCTCCAATTCAATCTCATCCATCCTCATGGATGTTCGTCAACTCAGTGTGTGTGCTCAGGGTTGTGCCAGGACAAACCAAAGTAGACACGATGGGGAGCAACCACCAGTGACACTCAGAAAACACTCCCCTGATTCCAACACTCCAAAATGAACATATCCTCATGGCAGTCTGTAACCAGGTTGCCAGACATTGCTTGGAAAATCTGATCACTGAAAGTTTATTTCTCTTCAGATAATTTTTATATAGATCTTCATTTACCATTAAATTCTGAAGTTCTTCTTGCCAGAATACTAACTTAAGACAAGGCATGCTGATCTCAACTCTTTTGTCTTATAAAAATTAGGGGATCACAAAATGGTGATAGACATGCTGTTCTGAGGCAATGCTTAAAGTTCAGCTTTAACACGGCACTGTGCTTTACCAACAAAAGCAACAGGCTTACCTCATCAGTGCCTGTATTTACAGTAATACTTAACTGGATTTTTTTTTTAAAGACACAGGCCTTGAAAATCTTTCTCAGAACAAAAATTCAAAACAACCCTGTTGACACATCACAGCTATATGAAGTGACATGTATCAAATATATTTTGAAAAAGAAAAATTCAGGGCCCAAACTGACATATTACCACTCCTACCACACTGCAATAATTTTTGAGTGATCCGAACAGCTCTATTTGCTTCACCAGCAAAAACCCACTACAAAAATAACTACAGTGTCTTTCATCTGTTCAGGAAAGAAAATAACAAGGTTTATGAAATAGTGTGGTAACTGCTTAGCCAAGTGTGTACACACATATAACAACTCATCACACAGTGCAGTTTACTGATGCTTAAAGCAAACAGCAGATGTTTCAAAAACTGAAGTAAGATTTATGCAGCCCATAGGCAAATCGAAAGGACTACAGGGTAGCCTTCTCTCAGTCACTCAGATTTATGAAAGGTGATTAGATGATATAAAGATCCTTGTGTTTTACAGTAATTCAAGTAGATAGTATTTCCTGCAGTATCCTAATTTTCTCCAAGAACAAAGATTTATTTAACTTCAGAATTCAGAGTACCTGTGTCCACAGAGAAACAAGCTGCCTACCTCCAGAGAGATAAGTACATATAAAGAATAAAAGAAATTTAAATTACTTAAATAGGCTGGGAAAGATGCTGTAAATACAACCTAAAGTGATTTTCAGTAGCTGTTCATTTCAATACACCAAGCTATGATGAGGTCACTTTGCAGGGGGGAAACCCATCATTTCCAGACCTCGAGGGCACTCTGTTTTACACTGACCTCTTTATGTCCTCTGACAACCTCTTCCTTTGCCTTCAAAATGCAAAAGTATTTACCCCCGAAACACTGCTTCAAGTTAAGTATATACCATTTATTACATCTTGGCTAATGTAAAGTAAGTATGCAAGATATAGTTGCTTGTCAGAGTCCCAAGTCTGCCATTTTTAGTGGGGTCACCCAGAAACAGTGAACTAATAGGTATGTTTGGATCGCTTTTTCACAAACACATAAAAAAATAATAAAAGCAGCATAAGAACACTGTCTGGTCCCATGGCATTTACTTCTGAATAAAACTCAAGAAGGGACATGCTTTTGTTGACACCAAGTGGTGCCTCAGATGTTTGCCATGGAAGCCAGAGGTGCAATATTTGTATGGCTTACTGGTGGCAAGAGACTTGGAGCAATTTGCTCTCTAACCACACAAAATCACTATGAAAATCACACTGACAGATGAATTATCACAAATCCAGCTGTGGCAGGACATATTTACATCCTTTAAATCTCCGATTTAGAAGTTTCCTTCATGAAATTACGATGACGCAGCATAAATACTGCCACCTAATGAGAGGTGATGATAAGCTTCAGTTGAAGAAAACCAGAACCCCATCACACAACCAGAACCATCAACAATCCACAAGAATCCTACAAAGAACGGTTACTGAAGAATACAGTTTTTTCACTCTAAATCCCCCTATTTTACTGCCAGTGTTACAGAAATAATTACTAAGTGATGATGGAAGATGACAATAGCATTGCTCATTAGGCAGAAATGACTTCTTGTCAGAAATTACCTCTTGTAAAATTAGTGCAATATGTAATTTAATTAAAACCCAAAGTTAAAATAGTTTTTCGTATTCAGATGTACTTTGGTGAATGATTCACTAAGAATGTGCAAGTGGCAAAGAATTTACTTATAAAAATAGTCATGTATCTATATATATATGTATCTACATAAATACACAATCCTTCCTTACACTGTACATTCCAAAAACAAAGAAGAAAAAAGTCAACTGCTTCTCATTATCACATGCTGTGTACCTTAATATGTTATTCAACACTTTTTTTTCTCTCCAGAGAAATGTATATATTCAAGAGGGTCTCATTTACAGTTATTCCTAACAAATTTACCCCCTTACACAGTAGCTGCATCCGATGTACAATTACACTCAGAAGCCATCTAATGCAAGGTAGACAAAGCAACTTTGAAATGAAGCATTCTAAGATCTGAAATTGGAAAAACATCACTTATATTGACAACTGATTCCATCTTCTGAGTTTTAGGTTGTTTGTACTATTAAAATCTCCATATTTATTTACATTGCATATTTTCACTATTTAAATGCCTCCCTACATACACACTATCTACACTTAAGGTCATACACACTTGAGGGCAAGTATACACATGTATAGTGTGTGTGTATATATATATATATATACACACACAGTGAAAATAGATCCTTTTTTGAAAATACAAGCTAATGAAACTAAACTGCTTCTGATATACTAAAATCTTACATGAACAGCAGTCAAGAAAAAATAATACAATAGGTGGCAGATTCTTTGCTTACGGCATCTAAGCACGTCCTAAAACTACCTGTAAGTTTTAGATGATTTAAACCAGGCAGTTTTACTTTTGGATTTCATGGGTTCAATAATCAGATATTTAGATTCCTAGTGTACTAGAACCTAGTGCCAGCCTCTTACCTTGTGTATGGCAACTATCAAAAATGCGTTCCCAGCCATTACAGCCATGTAAAAACAGGCAGCTTTGTCAAAGACATACCAAAAGTGACACTAAGCTCTCACAGCTTCCTTGACAAAAATGTATAGGTTAAGCACAGAGCAGTGACAGGGTACCATCAGTCTCAAGATAATTTGCTTGAATTCCATGCTAAGTGAAACTGAACCATGAGAAGTTAAATCTAAGAAACTGTGAGAGTAGTGCTAGAAATTCAAAGCAAGACCACTACAAACTTTGTATCAAAGAAAATGTTGAAAGTTTCTATTCAACAACTTCAATAGTCAAAGACTCAGTATCACCAATTTTTTACCAAAAAGTGAGACATGACACATTACATCAGAGATTATTTAGTGGGTCCTCCTTTTAACAATTAAAAGCTACACTTGATTAAAAAGAAAAGAAAAATTCTTTTAAAAACACTCTTAAATTATTTTAGGAAGAATCTTTCCTTAATTTCAATTCTAATCTCAGTTACACTAAAGTCTGTAGGTTATACAAAAAAAGCCAGCTCAGGGCATGCATGAACTGTAATAGGCAAAAAACTGCTGGAAAACACAAATACCTACCTGTCCTTGCTGCAATGAGATGTGTTGCTTTATCAGGATCATCAGCACTCAGTACTAGATTCTTCACAATTTTAGCTCCAAGTGCTGTGGCATGATAGTGTTCCCGTGTTTTCTCAATGGGGAAGTTTGTTGGGTAAAGTCCACTAAATATTATGGTTACGTCTGATAACACTTTACTTTTTAATTCTGGTACTATTTTTCTGATGTCTGGAATTTCCTCAATCTCTTTTTTCAGGTATTTATCATACTTTGTGTAATAATCAGTGTGAACTCGCACAAGGATCTCTTCAAGATATATTAAATGGTCATCGTCATCTGTATCATCCTCCTCCTCGTCCTCCTCCATACTCTGGTCTAAGGACTCACCCATTGTAATTCCAGACTGTTCACTGTTCTGAGACTCTGTTTCAGCTTCTTTCTTGTCTGCACACCCGTTACCTAAATCACAAAGGCTTTCCTGTTCACTTTCTTCTTGTGCTTCAAGATCAGTTTTGTCCTGGATGTTTTCACTAGGTAGAGATTGTGTGTCCCCAGAATGGTTCACCAAACCATCATTTCTCTCACTAAAATCAGTGCAGCCGTCTTTCTGCAAATTTTCATCCTGCAGAGGTTGTTTGGATTTCTTCCAGCTTCTCTTTTCCTCATTCTCACTATCTGATGCAGAAGTGGACGACTTTCTGGTATCCAATCCACCATCACTTTCACTGTCACTAGACAGTTCAAAATCTAAGACATTTGTTGTCTTCTCTTGGGTTTGCTGCTTCTCTGTAACTGTTCTATCAACTTGGTCTGAAAAAATCTGAGATTCTTTTGTATTTGTCAAATCATTAGTGACCTCACTGTCCATTTTGCGATCAGTGCTATCCTTTAAGAAGTCCTGGGCATCAACTTTATCACAAGAGTTCATATACAGATCAGATGCTTCACCGCTTACAGAAGTACTTCCATTTGCAGTGCAAGTTTCCTTTGCAGCTTTCTTGAGACCATTGCTTTGCTCTTCTACACATGTAACATTCTTTATTTCTTCAGCATCTTTTGTTGATGTCACTGCTGAATCCAGTGTGTCTAATTTTGTAGAGTGGTTTACTAAGACACAGGCAAGAAAGAAAACAAATATTTTCATTTTTATGTGGTTTTTTGTTGTTTTAATATTAATCAAAACAATTTTCTTTTATGTTAAACACAGAGTTTACATATGGAGTTAATCTTCATTATGTTTGGAACTCATCACTAGGCTTTTCAAAGTTGTTAACACACTCTAGGTGTCAGTGATTACTAGAAAGAACTGGCAAACCTAACATTATACTTTTGTAAGCAGTGCTTTTTGTTTTTGTTCTTTAAATCATGCAGGTCACAGGAAATTATTTGCCAATTATGCAAGATGAAAGGATTCATCTTGTAGCAAAAGTTTGATGATTACAACTCAAGGAAATGAAAATACTGCAATGAAAACAAAAAAAAAGGGGATGGGGTAGAATTTGCTTCATAAGGTCCTAATCCAGAGCTATAGCAAAAGATCTTCCCTTATAAATGTCCATGTCTTTACCTACTTTTCATAACAAAATAATTGCATTTTAATACTTGAAAAAATATATGTATGTTTTAGCAATACAAAGATGCTATTCAAACTTCATGTGAGATTCTGATAGAATGCAAGGAAAAGGGTAAGAGTCAAAGGCAGAAAAATAGCTTTAGGATGTCTCTGCAGATGTCTCTCTCCTTCTGCAGACAATTCAAGAAACTGCAGACATCCAAAACTTTGTACACAAACATTCATCAGGAACACTGTGTGAAGTCACCCTACTTTGTCTCCATTTTGTGTGCATGTTCCTGTCCTGCAACTAACAATGAGAGTCAAGCATAGAGGTCCTACATCACAGTGACCTGATTCAGCTTAAGCACGTTATCCCTGTTTCCAGATCAGACCCCACTAGTTCAACAAGGGAAAGAGCAATGTCACAGGTATTAAATTAAAAAAAAATAAAAAAATCCTTGGCTAAAGAGGAACCCTGCAATTTTTTCTTAAGACGTGTTTCAAATACGTTTTGCCCCCAAAATAATACTAACCTAGTGAGGTATACCTTCTAAATCCATTATGTGTATTACACTGCTGAGCCTACTGACCATAAGGTTCTTGTGTCAAATGTCAGAACAACATGTTCAGTAGGTGCTAAAAATCCCACCCCAATTTTATTAGCATGATTTGGACTAGGACGTAAGCAGAGATCAAAACATTCATTTTCAGCACTATGTTGAGGCCAGAGTTTATTAGCTATTGCTTCCAAGTCCCACGGGCAGGGAAGGGGACCAAAAAGGAGAAACATATAGAAGTAACTGAAACATTTTACATGGGGGCGTGGGAGGAATCTATCCCCCTCTACATGTTCTTGAACAGTGTGGTGTACTGCCAAACCAGCTCTCAGGCATAACACTATTACCAGTACTCCATTTCTGCTGTGGTTGCCTGCCAAAAGGAAAGTTCTCAACAAGAACAGTCCAGTTTTACTGAATTACTCACATTTGTGCTAGTCTAGGATTGTCCATCTGAACACAACTGCAATACTAGTAAGACCACCACAATGACTTAAATCAACCATGTTTTAAAAGTGGACAAAGTTGTAAAGGTGGTTTAAAACCAATCTGATTACCTTTCTTCTTCATTTGCATTTCTCTGGATCCAGGAGGTGCATTAATATCTCCTATCCCCTGAAAGTATACATACTTCTTCACAGTTATCAAATTGGGTGCAAACTTCCAAACATCCTCTCTGTCATCAATGATGCAAACCATGGAATCCCCACATGGAAAAAGATCTCTAAGAGACAGTTGATAAAATTGATCCAGTTTTAGAAGTTTATATGGCAATGAAAATAGTTTCTGTTGATGTTCTGGTTTATTGAGCTAACTTACAAAAACCCCAACAATATTAAAATTACAAAATTCAAAATACAATATCTGAACAAATTAAAGTTAATAAAAAAAGAAACACTTATTTTAAAAATATCTGTCCCAAAGGCTAGAAGAAGACAAACCTCTTCAAGAGCAAAACATTACAACATTTCAGTCTAGTTTTCACTGTTTTTGTTGACAAACAGTCCAAAGTCAACTACCACATGGCCAATACGCTACCTATATATAAACAGGAAAAAGGCACAAGAAGAGTTTTTAAAGAGTAGACTCATTCAATCCAAGATAAAAGAAGCAAAAATCCTAATATCACCTATCACATAGGAGGAGGTAGATTACTCAAGGTACGTATAAAAAAAAACAGAGCAAGAGAAAAAAAAGCTTCTCATTTGCTAAGGTGGGATGCAGAAGTGAAACAATTTTTAGTATTTCATAAAGTTAGATTAAATACATCTGTCTTAGAAAAAATCTTGGCTTTATACTCTGAAAAAAATGTGAACCTGAACTTAGATTAGACTATGAATTCAAGGCTCAAGGTGATCTAATTTCAGGAAACACTAGAGAACAGAAGCTGCTTATGGCATACTTGAAAGCTGGAACACTAGATATCCAATTATGAATTAACCTCAAACTGAGAATTTTGGTTTAATTAAAAAAAACCCACAACATACAAGTCTTTATACAAGATCACATGACAAAGTTGAAATGTGGTTGTTATTACAGGAATAAAAAGCCTAAGTGAAAACATGGTGCCATTGCTTCCCACTCTTATTGTTCTGCTATCATGGAACTCATCAAGTAGATGAAATGCTACAATGCCTAACATCTCTGTTTTACTGAGATGGTACTGCTAATTAAGAGGCAGATAAAGAATGATTATAAACATGTGAAGTACAGAGGAAGTAATTTTTATTTCATTTAGCATATTTTCTCTCTTTGTTGTCCTGTTTTGTATAATGCTTAAGATCCATATACATACCTAAGATTCCCAGTTTTAGAAAATGGATCAATACATTCATCCCTTGACAATATCCGATGGGAAAAAAGCTTCTTTTCAGGGTCCAAAAATCCTTTTGGAAGAAGAAATTAAAAAGTTAATGTTCAAGATGTTAGTTCCTTGTTGATATTCTATGTAAATCTGCTCTTTTAGTCTGCACAACAGCAGTTTAATAGATAATGTTAAGATAAGAGATTATATAGGAGAAAGTACAATGGATCAAGTATTTGTAGCTAAGTCAGTGGGATAAATTTTAAAAATCTCATCATTTTCTTTCAAGATGACAATAAAACTAAAGTAACTGACTTTGTGACAGCAAAATTAATAAGGCTGAAAGAGATATAGCAGGGGATAGATACACATGACTTTTGCAACTTACATTTATCTCTCTATAGTTGGTTCTTTAAAACTAAATGCTCTCCTTAGCTCATTATTCCTAGGGACTGCAGAGAAGTCTCAAGAGTCGGCAATGTGCTGCAAATACTTAAGCACAGTGGGCAAGTTAAGGGACTGGTCCAGCCGGAGCTCTTGCATTTGTAGGTTTTAAGTTGTACCTCTAAAAACTACTTTAGTACATTTACACATATATGAATATATTCTAGGATTCCTAGAAATATTTAGGCCCAGTTGCAGTAACTTTTCTGACTGCATTCTTTAAAAAAAAGACCAAAAAAAAAAAGACAAACCAAAACAGAAGCTGTGCTAGCTGATCTTAAAGCAAGGTAAAATGCCATTACTTAGGTAAGTGCTGACTTGGGTGTACAAACACACATGCACATGCTTCTGAACCTATAATCTCCAATAATGAAGTTCACCTTCATGACCAGATCAAAGCTACATAACCACTTAGAAAGAAATTGGCATTTTACATGCTAATCTGTATTTTTCATTTTACTGAATATGCACTGAAGTTAGCATCAACTTCATTCCTATGAATAATAATACAAGGCAGTCAATACTTACTTGGGAACAATTTTTTTGAAGTTTTACTTTCTTTTATTTCAAATGGTGGCCACCTTATGGTTAGAAACAAGAGTTCAAAATGACCACAGACTCTAAGGATCAACTTTAATTTTCTTTCAAGGAGTTTTGAGATTTGCACAGAACACACGTTCAAGTCCTTTTAGATGTTCAGCTCCCAGGAGTATGTTAACTTGGGAGTTCAAAAACAGAGGGTATAAATTAAAAAAAAAATAAAAATCAGTCATCACCTCTGAAAGTTGATCCTCTATGTATTTAATATTAATGTATAATGGGAATAACTTAAAACCCATAAAAGCAAGAAAATTCCGAGTTAAGGACAGAGGTTCAACCTTAACTCACCCGACTATGCTTAAGAATTGCTGCAAACTCGAAGAATCATCCCCTGCAGTGAGACCCTTGCAGTACCTAGGCATAATGAATTGAGAAAATTAGCTACAAAGATTTATTGCCATACACACAGATACTTTGACAAACTACTTAAGCTGTCATACAAGCTGCTGTTCTTCCCAACAAAATCCTCTTCTACTAATTGTTTGAAATACACCAAATTGGACAGGAGTGCACTGACTACATGGTAGAACCACAAGAAGGGATTCAGCTGCAGTGTTGTCTAACTGAAACTGTAAGGAAAGGGAAGCTGAACTAAAAAAGCCCAAATGCAGACACCCTGGCTGCCAGGGATTAGAGATGAGGTAGCATACCAAAGGTCATGCTTTGGTAAAGGCTTATCAATAAACTAAAAATACACTGAGGATACAGCTCATCAAAGATCCATCTGCAAAGATAAAAACCCACCTTGACAGGGGCAGGTCTTTCAAAGGTAAGCTACTTGAATTATATAGAAAACAGTGCTGGACTTTTAAAAAAGTTCTTTACAGGTCAAACTGTTTCGTTTCTTTTTTAGATGTTCCTTAGTCAAGTAAATCAACATAACAAACAATCTTGATGTTTTCACATCTCAGGGAAAGAGCAAGTAAGATTTCATTCATCATACATAATTTGTTTTCTGCAATGGTGACTATTTAGTGATTCTACTCCTTGCAAGAGCAAAGATGATTAGTGGGTAGAGCACATATACTTTGTTGAAACATTAACTGGTTTACAACGGCAGATAGAAAAATAAGTAGATGCAGATATTACCTCCACGATGAAACTACACGGAGGCTACGGTTTAACTTATTTATTTAAAAAAAATAAATCATTATTATACTGCTTTCAGTAACAAAAAGAACTGGGAAGACCTTGTTATGAAAAATTACCACCTTCAAAATAAAAATATTTTCATAACCTACATATTAAAAGATTAGAATTCTATGATCATCATCATGGCTAGGCTTTGCAAACAAAGATTTGCAATGGCTCCACCCATGCTTGCTACAAACTGGTGGCTAAAAAGGCCAATGCGAGATAGGCAAGTCTGATTGCAAAAGGCACAGCAGAAAGTCTCCATCGGCACTACTGGCGAAGCACGGTTCTTCCTGCGTTGTCTTTTTTCCTCAAGACTGATTCTGCATGTGTTCTCAAAGGAAGCAGCAGCGTTATGAATGGTGTGTCTCCCATTTCTCCCGACTGGAGGCCAGAGCGGACCATTGATGGTAGTCAGTATGGCCAAGGCTGAGGTGTTGTTTCAGGGAATCCTTGTACCTCCTCTTCAGGGCTCCTCTGTTGCAGCAAGCAGTGGCAAGTTCACCACAGACCACAATCTTTGGGAGGTGGTGATCCTCCATCCTGGCGACGTGCCCTGCCCAACGCAGCTGTGTTCTCAGCAACATGGCCTCGATACTGGTGATCTCTGCCTGTTCAAGGACAGATGCATTTGTC